>PVKA01018256.1:0-44211 GCA_004027165.1 Ctenomys sociabilis
CGGGATGGAGCAGGACGGCGGAGTCAGCCGCGCTGTCTCTGGCCGGTCTCAGGAGCTGGGCGGGGGCGGGCGGGATGGAGCAGGACGGCGGAGTCGGCCGCGCTGTCTCTGGCCGGTCTCAGGAGCTGGGCGGGGGCGGGCGGGATGGAGCAAGTAATTTTGGTCATTTAATTTGGCATTTTGTCAGGGTTTTATTTATTTATGTTTTCATTGTATGTATTTGATACAGGATCTCACTATGCAGCTTGGACTCATAGTGATCTTCCTGTTTTTAGTCTCCCCAGTACTGGGATTACAGGCATGCGCCACCAAACCGGAACTTGATCCCAGGCTCAACATGCCCCGGGGGTGGGCTAGCACAGCAAGCAGTACTTAGGATCAAACCCTGGTCCCAGGCGCTTAATCCACTGAGCTATCTCACTGGTCCTTGTCAGTGTTTTATTTAAACAAGAAAATTTACAAAATACCTAGCCTAGGTCCTTTGTGTATATATAATCCATCTAATTTTAAATACAGTTTTTACAGTGCATATATCTGAATTTTCCAGAGAAAATAAAAAGCTTGCATTTTGTTGGTGAACTCGAGAAGTGAAGCATAGAACAATTGCTCTTCTATTGTTTTTCATTTTTAGCAGGTATATATTGGAAAACACGCTGTATAAATATTCTGGGGCTTCAGCTCCTCTTTAGCCATCTAGTAAGATTTCATTTTCACATGTTTCTGCTGGCTTGAACCACAGGTGGTGCATGCATGACTATCCTATTGCTTAGCTTGTGTCACATGGTACTCTATGCGACAGTCATGCCTATAGCCCTGGTGGTTCAGAGCTGTCAGTCAGTGAGGCATAAAGACAAGCATGTCTCTTTTTGAGGCCATCTAGAGAGCTGCTTAAGTTATCTTTTTGCTTTTCTTCACCATATCATCTTAATTTTTTTGCACATTTTTTGTTTCTTTTTATCACTTGCATTCCTTATGACATGATACTGTTTTTCCATTGGAGTTTGACACAGGTGAAAAGGAAAAGTTTGTTGAGTGCCTACTATATAAGGAACTCTCATTCGTGCAGATTTCTTGCTGTCTGATACAAGTTATTTTACCCAACAAAGCAACAAACCTAGGCAAGGAGATGGCACAATGGATTAAGCACTTCCCTGACAAGCGCAAGAGCCTGAGTTCAATTCCTGGTTCTGCCAAAAAACAAAACAAACCTGATCATTTTGTCTTTTGAAAACATGGAATCCATGGCTTCCATGTATGTTTTCTAGTGCAGTAAAATTTTAGTGATTAATGGCTAACTTAAATATATCCAATTTCCTAGGTTTGCATCTGTCAAAAGGAAGTCATACTTTTTTTGCATATTAAATATATTATGTAAAGTTCAATTAGAAGTAAAATATGCTGTGATATAAAAAGCTTCTTTTGTCATTGAAAAGTTCATTTCATGGATATTCAACATGTTGTTTTAAAGCCTTGATAGTTTACATTGTGTTATACTGTATGTTTTTAGATTATTTCTGAACGGGCATTTCTCTCTTTTTTTCAGTCTGACAACAACAGGCTGCTCTGGCTTTTCATCTATGTTTTGGTTTATCATTGTCACTTCTCCAAATTCAGGAGAATTGTCATTGACACATTTCTTGTCTCATACAATTAAAGAAGTATTGGTTTGACTTCTTTCCACAATAGAAGTGCGCACAGTCATGGTCTGAATCCTCCACCACTGTCGTCAGGTTGTCTGGTTGAACAAGGTTTATGGTAGATGCAGAGAAATGGATCTTTTATGAAAATTAGAATGTCTCCTCACCTTAATAATGTGTCTTCTGTCAGCATCTTACATCCTAAATTCAGTTGGTTTTACATGAACATGTTTTAGTAATAGAAGTTGTAGTTGTATTTCTGTCTTTCCTAAGATTTTTCTTTTAGAGATAACCATGCCTTTACCTTCTTAGAAATACTGTTTAAAGTACACAGGAGGGGAAAAAAATAAGAAAAGTTCCAGAGAAGAATGTCCTAATAGATTTGTAAAGTCTTAGATTGGCTTATATACTTTTAAATAACCTTTTACTTGATATATAACTTGTAGTTCCCCATTTGGAAACATTCACTTATGGAAACATTTCAGATGTGTTCCTCCCACTGCACACATATATTATTTGTGATGTAATGTTTTTATTTTGAATCTTTTAAAAAAAATAAGATGAAGGAGATGATTGGATAGGTAGGACAGATAAGAGTGAGTATATTATTCTTTGTATTTCATGTGGTATTTGTGTTATAATGAGAATATTGGGCCAGTTATGCTTAGAAGAATAAAGTGCCTATACCCATGCTTCACAAGAAGTATAATGAAAGCCGTAACTGTGAGTCACAAAATGAAGTTTTAGATTTTCTAGAGATAGAAATCTAAATTTTAACTTCTAAAATTGAAGTTAATTTTACTGTATTTTAGTATGTATTGGATATTTGAAGTCTAGAACAAGTGGAAAAATTTTGATGAAGTTAGAAAATTGGTGAAGATAGTAGTGGAAGCAAATACAGGTCTCTAGAACAGACACTGAATTCTGTAGGAAATGGTATGTATGTAGACAGCAACTAATGTGAAGCAGCAGATGATGCAAAATTACTTGAAATGGATGTGAGACTGAGCAGATGATGGGGAAGGTTAAGAACATAGGGTAATTCAAAAGTTGCCATTAAAACAGGAAATGGCAGAACTTGACAATTGCTAGTATTCCATAAGAAGACCAAATTAATTGATTATCATTTTAAGAAAAATAACTTTCCTAACCAAGGGCTTTTTCGCCCAAATTATATTATTACATAGTTTCATGACACCCAAGAGAAACTAGTGAGATCAGCAGATAAAATTGATTGCAGGGAGATGGTGGAGTGTGTGTGTGTTGTATGCTAATATAGTAGAGAGAAAGAGCCTGAGATAAATGATTTTTTTTATGAAGCAAAAACTGGACAAAGTTCTTGGTGATCTAAGAGCAAATGAAAGATCAAGGAGAATACTACATCCATATTTTATTGTTTAAGGAATTGAATAAGAAGACCTAGTGGTAGTTCATGGTATATAACTAGGTGAGAGCTCAGCTCTTAACTTTAATTGTGTCCTGAGCCCTGAACTTTGTTTTGCATGTCAAGTTGCCAGGCTTCCATTTTTTTAATCCATAAAATGGGCAGAAATAACACATACTTCATAAAATTGTACGGATGAATTGAGATTATTCATGTTGTAACTTGACTAGTGTGACATAGTTTCTGTTACTCTTAGTTCATGATTTCTATCATGTTTATAGTATCATGTTTTCTTGGAATATATATATTCCAATCATCACATCATCTAGACTGTTACCCTTTAAAGCAGTTTTTAGAGTTCAACTTGGTGAGACTTTTTATTAGTAGTTGATGAAAATTTCTTCATACACAATTCATGTTCAGTGAATGAAGAATTTCTAAGTGAATGCTTTGATGGTGAAATTGAGAATGAAGATTATGTAGTATTGTAATGATACCATCTATCTGGGACTCGGTTGGGCTTGTTTTTCCAAACTAATTTGAAGATTCCTTAGCATTACAATCACCTTAGAAAAGGTGTAGATTCTTAGGCTCCACCTGTGTCCTATTGAACTAATCTCATGTAGAACTAAAGGACTTTTATTTTGTTTTCATATATAGTTGTTGTACTGGAAAAGATAACTCTTAAGATCATGTTTGGTGCAGGTATTAATCTGCTCCCATTGAAACTCTGGGTTAGGAATTGGGCAAGGTAATGATATCTGTTACCTTCCTTTAGGAGTATTGTAAAGATCAGTAAGATTTTTAAGATTATAAAAGTAGAAGTAAATGAAATTTTACACTCCTGTAGATTGTAGCATTGAAATGTCAGTAACTCTTAATCTGTCAAGGTTTGAAATTTTTTTTTAAAGATTATATCTCTCCTAAACATTTGTAGACTGTCCTCCCATTGTGATTATTCCTTAAAGGATCTAGCATAACAACTATTTATATAGCCTTTTGCTAGGTATGATAGGTAGTCTATAAGACAATTTGAAGTATATAAGATATTGTATCTTGGTTATATACACATTCTGTACTATTTAAGGGGTGGGTTGGAGCATCTGTAGATTTTGGTATCCTCATTAGGGTCTGATCCCCCAGGGCTATGGACTGTATGTAATTTAAAAGAATAATACCTGTTCTAATTTTTAAATTGAAAGACTTAGTATTAATATATAAATATCAGAAAGATTTTTTTCCCCCACAAACTTTGTGACTCTTGTTTAAAAAAGTATCTTGTGCTGTTCATGGGTTGTCTGTAATTTACCTTTAATAAATTTTTCTATCAGTTAACTCTTTTGCCCTTAAAAAAATAAAAATACCAATCCAGAACAGAAATCTACTCCACTATACATATACAGTTCTTTCTAAGGATAAAATATTGCTTATTTTCTCTGTTCTTAGAAAGGGCGTTTTATTACTGAGCATCTGCTTTATATTAGTTGTAGTGTTTCATGCTTTAAAACATTCTTTTTTTTAATATTCCTAAACATAAATTTATAGAATCTCTTTTTATGTATCTCTGGATGTGAAAAAAAGCAAACCGGGAGTGGTGACACATGCCTATAACCCAAGTAACTATTGAAAGGCTGAGGCACAAAGATTGGGAGGCCAAGGCCAGCCTGGGCAATAGAGTTCTATCTTAAACAAAAAAGCAGCTTTTTAAAAATTCAAGTTCCAGGCAAATGACACATCTTTAGAGAATTTGATTTAGTGGTCTGCAGTGGGTTCAGAAATTAGCTTTTTGGTGATTTTGATGGAGATTATGCAGACCCACAGTTTGAAAACCATTGCTTTGCATTTCTCAGTTCCTTCCAAGATAAATTAGAAATAATAAGATTCTAGCCTAAGATGAATATTTAAATGTTGGCCATTAAAACTCCATGTGAGTGTGTATGTGTTTCCCATGAGAGCTCAAGATGGTATTAACACACGTCAAATGAAGGAACAAACCCACCATCTGCAGGCCAGAAGAGCTGACAGAAAACATTTATATAAAAAGCAGGATCAGAGCCAGAGAGATGATAGCTCAGTGGCATAAGTGCAAGCACAAGGTCCTGAGTACTTAGCAAAATTGTAGGACATAACTATGCTCAAAGGACTCTGTTCTGTTCAGCCTCCTTTTTTAATTTCAATGGTCTTGTTATGTTATTCCATTAGAGAAAACTAATTCTGTGATGGTGAGATTTCGTAGCAGGGCCGGCCAGATGCTCAGTGGACCAAAGCGCCCTGCTTAGGCAGAGTACAGAGGTTGCATGCCTGTAATCCCAGCTCTTCGGAGACTGAAAACAGGAGAGTCACCATGAGTCCAAGCTACGTAGTGAGACCCTATTGACTCTATACTAAATGCATAAAGAAAAGGATTCTGTGGCAAAATCAACAGAGAAGTGGAAATAGAATAGGCAGTATCTGGTACTTCTGTTTTTGTTTTTAAACTCTTATTTATTATATGCTTAATATTTCCACATCTACAATTGTAATGCACACCTCTTAAAAACACTAAATTATTTGGCATTGTCTGCATTCTCATGCTAATCCTCATTTAAATAAATACCCAGTCACTGTTATTTGTTTTTTTTAATCTCATTGTTTTTCATTTTTAGTGTATAATTACAAAAATGAATGAAATAGCTTCTAAAGGAAAATTAAAGTACCTAAAACAAAAAAAAATTTTTTTTTGGTTTGCTAAAACCTATTTTATTTATACCAGTGCTCCTGTCTTTCCTCCTATTTATCATTCAGTCTCTCTCCTCAGGTAATAGGTGCTGAATAACTTGCTTAGTTTTATTTAAAAGTTGCACATATTAAAGGCTGAAGCCTTAGACTTGGATACCTTGGGATATAATTCGTATCAGTCTATAACTTGTTCTTCTCTTCATCAGGCTTTTTCTTTTTGTAGATATTGAGTTCTGGTTGGACTGAACTTTTATTGCAGTTGTTCTGTGAAAAGCAAAACTGTTCTTCAGTAGAACTGGGAGCAGGTGATAAGTGGGTAGAGGGTGTGTAAAGTCCACCAGGAGCTGGTTTGCAGATGTAGTGGAAGGTCAGGGATTAAATTTACTGACCCCTGACTCACCCACTAGCCAGCTGCTGAACAGAACAGCTCTATTCTCCTGCCCTATCAGCTTCACCTTGTCTCCAGCCTCTTCTTCTTTGTCATTGGTTTACAAATACATTGAATCTAAAAAGGCGATATTATTGTTGTTATTGAAGTTGATATCTGTGTCTGAATTTTTTGTTTTGTTCTACACACATCTTAGACTCAGGGTTCCCTAGTGGGAGTAGAGCAGACTCAAAAAAATTGGCTGGCAGGATCTTACTTAGTTTTTGATATTCCAAAACTAGTTCTGACTTGAAAGAAAGTGCCTCAGCATTTGCACTTCTTTTATTATTTTCAGTGGGCCAATAGTAAAAATTTTTGCCTTATGAATTAATCAACCCTAATTAACATAGAGGTAATTCCGTGACTTTTATTTAAAAAATGATGGATATAAACATTTTGTGTGGCAGAATATAAAAGAAATAATGCCATTTAGGATAAACTACAAAGAATTCACAAAATTCTTTTAAACATTAATTTTATTTTCATTATGAGCAAGATGTTTATTTTAGTAACATGTGTGCTAAAATTGGAATAATACAGGAAAGATTAGCATGGCTCTTGAGCAAAAGGGACATTAAAACTGATTAGCTTAACTTTATTAACTGTTCTTCATTTCTACTTCTATGCTATTCTTTGTCATACTCCCAAACACAAAATATTCCTTGTTTTCTTAGAAAACAGTTTTTTTTTTTTTTTTTTTTTTTTTTACTTCATTGTGTTAAGGCAGTGGGTGGTGTACTAGGATTTAGTTTATTATTTACCTAGACAATAAATTTTATCAATTGATTATCATTGAAATAGTGTAACATGTTAAGTGAAAGTTATATTACTGAAGTTGATAAAAGTTATAGACAGAATGTTGATACTGTGGGGCTGGCCAGATAGCTTGATGGACCAAAGCGCCTGCTTGTGTAGGTGCAGGGACCAGGGTTTGATCCCCCATGTGCCATGCCAGCCCCATCACAGGGCATGGTGGTTGGTGCCTGTAATCCCAGTAGTTGGGAGGATGAATAAAGGATGATCACTGTGAGTCCAATCTGTGGTGAGATCCTATAGACCCTGTACTAAAGACATAAAAAGAATAAAAATAAAAAGAATGTAAATACTGTGTTTAAGCTTTCTATAGGAAGCCAATGTAAAACTTTGATTTTTGATGTTTATCATCTTGCCTTTTTATTTGAAAACTATATCTTTACTGATTATGCAGAAAAATATGAATAATATACTAAAGGCTGTTCTCTACTATGTATGATTTGTTACATTAAATTGTGGGCAGAAGATTCTACTGAGATACTTCAAAGTGTTTGTGGTGATTAAATAAAAATTGTCTTTCAGTTAAATTTTGAATAGTATCAATACAGAAAGACTGTTACTGTTTGGAGAAACATTTTTTTTCTTTCAGAAGGCAAAGAACAAAGCTAGGTTTGAAGGAAACATTTTGGAACTGTAAATATGAAAGGTTTATATTACATATTTTACTTAGTAATATTAATAAAAAGTATTTGTTAGTGTGATTTTATTATTGCTGCTTTTCCTTTATGGTATTGGGACAAGACTATATTCAAAACAACATTGATAATTATTACAAGGTGTTGGCAAAATTCAAGATGGACCGTAGAGATCTAGAGATAAAAGGTAAAGGAAAGGGGGAGAAAGGGGAAATAAAAAGGAATAAGACATGAAAATATATTCCCCACAATGACTGTATTCATTATGTATTGCAAATAGGCATTAATAAAAAAATTAAAAATGGACAACTGTGACTTTTACAAATATGATTTGTAAAAATCGTCATTCCTAGAACTATGAACTAGATGTAGATATTTATTTGATTTAGAATTTTTCTGAGGTTTTTAATTGACTTGCACTGGTTTTGGAGAAAAGGGTGAATGCTTATGACAGGGTTTTATTGAGAAGATTATTAGCTTGTTCCTGATGAATTAATTAGGAAATTAGATAACCGTTTCTTTTTCAGATGGTAAATAAATATAACAGAAACTTAATTTTAATTTTTGAAAGTTTACTAGTATGTGTTTGCAGTATACAAGGGGTACATTCATCTTGGGGAGTTGGTACACACACACACACACACACACACACACACACACACACACACACACACACACACACCTCGCAGTTTAATTCTATTTTATTACCCCTCAAGAAATCATTAGTTTTCTAGAATTGCAACAATAGTAAATATGTGTGTTTTGTAAGCCTACCAATGCAGTCAAATTGTATTCTCAGTATTTAAGATCTATTTGTAAATTAGAGGTAGTTATTTTGGATCTTTTTAATTTTGTAATAACTTTCATTCACCTTTGTCTGGAATAATTTCGTGTAACAGAATACCTGTGACTGGATTATTTATTTAGGCGGAACCGGGGATTGAGCTCAGGCCCTTGCGTTTACTAGAGAAGCGCTTATTCCATTGAGCCATCTCCCCAGCCCTGACTGGATAATTTATAAAGGACAGAAATGTAATCTATTATAATTCTGGAGGATGAGAATTCCAAATATCAGAGTGCCAGCATCTTGAGAGAAAGAGCTCCTACCAGAGAGCCCTTCTTAGACCAGCATTACTGGGCTGGCCAAGTAGTTCAGTGGATTAAGTACCTGCAAGCAGGTGCAGGGGCGGGGTTTGATCCCTGGCCCTGCCCTGCCGATGATCCCGGCTCTTGGGAGGTGCGTCTGATCTAGTAGTGAGACCCTGAACACCCTGTAGACCCTACCCTAAAATACAAACAAACAAACAAACCAGCATTACTGCATGACCTCCCCAAAGTAAGGAGTACCTTACTTACGCAATTAAATTCCAACAGAAGTTTGGGAGAACCTCAGCCAGGTTGTTAAAACCATTTTTCTCAGTGTTTTACTTCTGTTCATTATTTCACCCATTAAAAGGAAATTGAGGATAGAGCAGTCAAATGTGTCATGGCCTAAGAGTTTTGTATTTCAAGAAAAAAATTATCCTGTGAATTGAGGCTGCAAAAGAGCCAAATAGTGAAAGGTTTTAGGAGGTTTGTTAAAGGTTTTGATTTTAGAGCCACGGGCAGTGGGAATCCATGTGAATGAATGGCCCTCAGTTGGGAGAAGAGACTTGAAATGGTTTGCCTTAGTAAAGGATTTGTCTGAATTTTGGATGAAATGATTGGATTGGGATAAAATGGAAGCTAGAAATCATTTAAGGAGGGTATTGATTGCTTTTTATTTTTCAGTTGCTTTGTGGTTTAAATTCTGACCTGATTTTATTCTGTTTTGGGGGTTGATTATAAATTGTCATTTGATAGGCTAGGTAACACTTTTTATTGACTTAAGAGTACTGAACACGAATGAGTGGCTTTTTATTGCTAATATGATGCCTTTATAGAAGTATTGTTATTTCCTCTCAATGAAGAGTTCATGTGGCTTTTGGTCTGTAACATTCAGCAGGGATGACTAAAAAGATATATCTCTTTTTAGGAATATATATATATATATATATATATATATATATATATATATATATATAAAATGTCTCTGAGTCTATTTCTTCTCATGCTTTTCTAAGTAGTTTTCCAAATGTATACTTTTTCTAGAGGCATTAATATGAGCTTTTCATTTAAATAAAGTATGTAGATAAGGAAACCCATATGAAATTCCAATCTTTTATTTTTTATTTATTATTCCTGCTTTCTCACTTTACAAGAGAAATTAAAAGTAGGCTTAATTGGAGCACCACCAATGTGTCATTTTTGCTTTTATTTTTTGTCTTAACCTGTCTTTTTTTCAAAATTCTCTTTTTTGTGCCCTGTCCACTTTTGCTGTTGTCAGGAATTACATTAGTAATGTTTAAATAACCAGAGGTTGAACATTCACTTCTAAGACTTTTACTATATTTTGCACATTCATATGTTTTGTTTAGTGCCGCAACATACAGTGTTTGTATTTTTAGTTGATTCTATATTTAAATTTTTTTTTTAATTTAGCAATATAAGTATCCCACTTGAGCTGGCAAGACTTAATTTTTTAGTATTTTGTTGGACTAATTGTAAGTGGTTAAGTATTGGGTATAATGTAAGGTAAAGAAAAAAAGGTTGTGGTAAGACTGCCAGAGAACATTTGTATTTTACTTTAGAAGTTATTGTTTGATGATAGGAAGATACTTAGTTTAAAAAAAAAAAGCCTGAAATTTATTCTCTTTAATCCTACAGTATTTCTGATGTGTATCTCAGAAGTCTTTGTGGACATTTTACACTGTAGGACAAATGTTGGATAGTACACAGGGTAGCCAAACAGGAAGACTAATTAATAATAGGTCCTCTAGGATATGTACTTATATGTAAAACAGGAGTACCAGAGACTGTTTACAAATTACTGAAGTGAATTTTCAAATGGAAAAAAAATTAGATAATAAAATTTTTAGATTTTCCTTTTTTAATACTAGTTTTACTCGTTGTAAGTTGAATTGTGATTATATATGTGAAAAAAGCTGTTGATGATTTGAAAAAATTAAGTGATTCTATATCCATTGTAATTTAATGTCATAGTGAGTTATGTGCTTGCATTCCTTCACTTTAATAAACTTGTATTGCCATATAAAGCTACTTTAGTAAATACCATTAAGTTTTTCAAGTATTTTAAATTGCTAGATATTACTTTGATGAAAGCATTTGTGGTGAATTTTTGGTTTTGTTTTTTAGCTTTGTGGATTTTAACACTGCTGATTCCTCAAGGGTAGTATTTTACGTTGCTTTCATAACAAACGTAAGTGAGTACTTTTTACTTCATTTACAGCAGAATTTGATCATTTACTAAAAAGAAGGGATTCATCTTCCCAAGGTAAGATAATACAAAACCATACTGAAGGTAGTTCCATCATTTCCATTTGAGACTTGAAGGTTGTTTTTAGTAGGTACTGCTATGTTTTTGTTTTCTTCATCTGTCTTTTAGGAGCTCTTCACTGATTTTGAGAATTTATCTTTCATCTTTCATTTGTCTAAATTTATGCCTACTTTTAGCTTTTGTACTTTTTTAAAAAATAAAGCCTATCAATTCTGATGGAACATTAGCTTGTTGTAACTCTGTGTTTTCTACTCTCTCCCAAAGCTGAATATCTAATATCAGAACTCTCTTTTATAAAATCTTGGTAAAACTTGTTATCTGCTTGTACCTGTTTTGATGTATCATTTGAGTGTCAGAGAATTGCATACGACCTTTTAAAAGTAATTTACCAATTACTTTTTATGTATTATGTATGTATAATGCATACATATACTTTTACCAATTATGTATGTGTGTGTGTGTGTGTGTGTGTGTGTATTTTTGGCACTGGGAACTGAATCCAGGGCCTTCACACTGAGCTACAGTCCTCATTTTATTGTATCATTTTATTTTATTTTATCTTATTTTATGACCTGAGCATTTATAGGTATACCACATGTTTTGTAGCTATGGGCAAAACCAATTTTCTGTCATGCCTTTATCTTTGAGTAGACCTAACTTATCCTGGACAGTGTGTATCCTTCACAACAGATCAAGTGTCAGGAAATGGTTAGCAGCAGAGAAGCATAAATGTATGGACGACAGGTTCATATTGTCAGTAATTTTAAGATAAACATTTAGAAACAGCCGGGCATGTAACCCAATGAAACAAATCATTTTGGTTTGTTTACTTTTCTTGGGGCCAGGGTGATGGCTCAGTGGAATAAATGCTTCTCTGGCAAGTGCAAGGGCCTAAGTTCAATTCCTGGTTCCACAAAAAAAAAAATCTCTTCTTGTGCTCTTTTTTTTTGTAATTTATTGTACTTTCTTATATCTAGTAGGGAAATCAAATAAGGGACTGTCGAAAACAAGACTTCATTTCTGCGTTTTATTTTGCCAGTCCTTACAGTATCCATGGCCTTTTAGTCAGCATGGATATTACTGGATATTATGCACCTTACAGCCCCTCTTTCCTCATTTGTGCTAGGATTGAATCCATAGCCTTTGAATTCAGCTAGATACTAGCACTTTTCCCGCCCTGTTCTCCTTCCCTCCCTCCCTCTTCTTCCTCCCTCCCTTCTTTCCCCTCCATCCTTTCATTTCTTCCTTTCTTCATTTGTTTTCAATTTTGAAACAGCATTTTGCTGAGTTTCCCAGGATGAGCTAAGACTTGTGATCCTTCTGCCTCAGACTCCCAGGGTGAGCATTTATTTTATTTTTTAGTTAGTATAGTTTTATGAGTTTCTTTCTATTCCAACTCACTTTTTTTTTTTAATTTGCCTTAAAATACCACTTATATGTGTTTGATGTCTTCCAGATCTGCCTTGTCTTTTAGTATATCCAATATAAAAGAATGTGTGGAATGCTCCAGTCTAGTGAGGGCCATCTGATCAAATATTCTGCTTATTCAAAACCTGCTTAAAAAGTTGGTCTTCATCTTTTCTGCCTATGCTTGCCATTGTTCCATCTGCAATCCAGTTTTGGTCCTATTTCCTCTATAAAGCTTTCTTTTCCTAGCTAATCTAGGCTTTTATGAACTTACTTATACCACAGTATTGAATGCCTGTACTGTGCCATGTGCTAAGGATACATACATGATGACTGGGCTGGTTTTATAGCTCATAGTCTAATAGAAGTCTGAGGTTGTCTCCTATAAGTCCATACATTTATCTTAGCTTTGTGTTTTAATTTGTAGTATAGCATGTGAAACTAGTGTTTCTCTAAAGCTTATTCTTTTAAAAAAATCATCTTAATCTTTTCAAAGTTTTTAACATTCTAAATTTCTCGATTATTTTACTTAGAGCTTATGTCTCATATGTACCTTGTACACATAGGCTGAAGATAATTGTCTATACTATTTTTAATGTACTTTTCCACTGAGTGTCACATGACATCTCAGGTGAGAAATTTTCTAATTGTAGCATCATATGTTGGTGCTGAAATAGTTGTGGATTTTGGAGCATTTCAGGTTTTAGACTTTTGGATGATGCTTATTCTGTAGTTATTTTGTAAAGATGTCAGTGTAACTTTATAGAACAGTTAAACTAATTATCCATTAAGGTGGAACAGCACATCTCTGTAATCCCAGCTGCTTGGGAGATGTAGGAAGGAGTATCACAAATTCAGTGTTAGCCTGGGCAGCTTTGTGAGATTCAGTCTCAAAAATAATGTAGATTGGAGATGTAGTTCAGTGCTAGAGCATTTGCCTAGCACGCATGCAGCTCTTCGATTTCATCTTCAGAACTACAAAAACAAAAATAAAAATCCCTCAAGCCAAACCAAAACCCCAAAGCCCCAAAGCAAAACAAACTGCCCGTAGCATTATCTAAATAAATCTTTTGATTTGTAAGAAATATTTTCAATTATGTTATTGTATATGAATTTTAAGAGATAGCCAAGAATGTAGAACTGGGAAGCTGAGACGGAAGGATTGAAAATTCAAGCCCAACCTGGGTAATTTAACGATTTAGCAAGACCCTGGCATAGAATAAAAAAACAAAAAAGGGCTTAGGGTGTAGCTTCACATTGTGAAGAGCCTCTGTGTTGAATTTCCGTTAAAACCCCTCCCCCATACTGCTTCTCAGAACAACTGAAAGGGAAGTAAAGATTATTTCCTCAGAGTACCTTTTGATGGCTCAGTTGGAAGACAATACTTGTTGAAGGTTTATAAATAAAATGATTTTTAAAAATTTGGTTTGCTATTTTAAAACATAAGCTTTTAGTTAAGTTAAGCATGCATTGGACAGTATCATGTAAATATAAAAGAACAGTCTTTTTAAGTTGGTGTGAATTCTTTAAATCTTCTCTTTGAGGAAAAAGAAAATTCTTTTGACCTGGAGGAATGCCTAGAGTTCATTTGTAGCAGTTCGAAGGTTTCTGGGTAATTGGCTAACAACATAACATTGTGAAGGACAATTGAATAATACAGCTTGAGGTAATTAAACAGTCTGTATACGTTTACTAATTTTAGGGTTTCCTTAGGGTGTTCTAAATTTTTTTCTTTTTTTTTGTGCTGGGTATCAAACTTAAAACCTTGTACTTGTCGGGCAGGACCTTATGCTACTGAGCCATCTCCCCGGCCAGGGTTTCCTTGTGAAGGATAGTACAACCCAAAAATTTCCCAATGATTGATCTAGAATCACTTATATAGTATTTTTGCTAATGGCTTTTATTTTTTAAATGTGTACAAGACGTCTTAGAATCAGAAAATCATTCACTTTGATCTGTGTTTCATAGCGGATTCTCTGGACTTGTGGTCTTTCTGAATAGTAGGAGAAGGAATGGCATGTGAAAGGGAAATAATTCTTTTAAAAGTTGGATTTAATATATTTGAAACTTCATTAAGCTTTCCTAGAGGACTCAGGTGGGCTTTGGGAAGCACACGTTAGGGTAGGCCTTCTGCTGTGTACCTGTTGAAACTGTGATTGGTTGATTGTTTCAGAGAACAATGTATTTATCCAAAAGTGAGTCTCCAAAACAATTTTCTTTTCTTTTTTTATTGAATGTTGCTTGTGTGTGTAGGAACATTGTGATAAGATGGCACTGGTCACAGAGCTATGAAAGATATTACTCTCTTTTTAAAAATTTAGTTATTTTCATTTTATTTTCTGTTTTTATCATCATTTATTATTTGTAATATGTAATTCACATTCTTCATGGGGAACTTATACATATATAAAACACGTTACTTTTTTTTTTTTAATCTCTTTCTCCTTCCATTTCTTGGTCCCTTTCCCATTTGCAAAAAGATCTATCTCTCTACTTCCTATTAGCTGTTTATTTTGTTCTTTGCTTATGTTTTGGGTTTCTTACATAAGAAAAACCTTGTGATTTTTAAGCTTGTGCCTCAAATTTATTCACTTAACAGTTTTTGTGTCTAGATGCATCCATTTATTTTTCTATAATTGACTGATATAACTGTCCTATGGCAGAGTACTCTGTTACATATAAATTCCACATTTTTAAGATCCATTCTTCTAAGGCCATCCAGGTCTTATTGTGAACTGTGTTGCTGTAAACGTGGGTCTGCCTGTATCACTGTAAAATGATGTCTTTCACTCTTTTACATAGATACCTAGAAGGGGAATAGCTGGGTTGAACGGACTTTCTAGGTTTAAGTTTTTGGAAGAATCTCCTTTGATTTCCATAATAGTTGTACTGGTTTACACTCCCACCAACAGTGTTGAAGGCTTCCCTTTTCCCTGAAGTTTCATCAGCCTTTATTATTTGATTTCTTGATGACAGCCGTTCTTTCTGGAGTAAGATGGAATCTCAGTGTTAGTTTAATTTGCATTTATGTAGTTGCCAGAGATGTTGAACATTGTATTTATTGGCCATTTGTGTGCTCATGCCTTTTTTTTTTTAATTTGCTCAGGGTCTCACTATGCCGCTCAGACTCCTGGTGATTTTTTATTTCCAGCTTCTCCAGCCCTGGGATTCCAGTCATGTGCCACCATGCCCAGATTCAGTTGCAGGCTCAGAGCACCCAGGGGTGGGTTTGCCTGGCATGGGGTACCCGGGATCAAACCCCAGGTCCTGTGTTTGCCTAAGCAGGCACTTAGCCTGCTGAGCTATCTTGTGGGCTCTTTTATTGGGCATTTGTACTTCTTCTGAAAAGTGCCTATTCATTTCATTTGCCCATATTTTAAATTGGGTCTTTTAATTCAGAAGTTCTAATTGTTTTGAGGTTTTTTTTTTTTCCCCCCACATTCTACATAGTAGATCTATCTTAGGGTTAGCTAGCAATTTCTTTTTCTTTCTTCTTTCTTCTTTCTTTCTTTCTTTTTCGTAACATTTTTGTAAGTTGATTTTCATTCCATTTTCTATGTAGAAGACTTTTAATTTGGTATCACATTTGTTGATTCTTGGTATTATTTCTTAAGCAGTTGGAGTTGTGTTCAGAAAGTCCTTGGCCACCCATAGTCTTAAAGAGTTTTACCTATCTTTCAGTATATATTTTTTTTAAACATTTAGATATTTTATCTACTTTTAGTTTAGTACATGGTGAAAGAGATGAGTTTAAGTGTAATCTTTTGTGTGTGGATGACCATTGTTTCTAGCACCATTTGTTAAAGAAGTTGTCATTCCTCCAGGCTAAGCTTTTGGCCCCTTTGTCAAAGATTAGATAGCTAATCTTTGAGTCATTTCTGCACCCTCTATTCTGTTTGTTTGATCCATGAGTTTCTTGTTTTGGAAGAGGAGGGAGAGTCAGGACCTTGCTATTTTTACTACTGTAGCTCTGTATGTATAACTTGAAGTTTGGGATTGTTATGCCATCTACCCTTGTCTTGTTGGCCAGGATTGCTTTTGCCATTTCTTCTGATTCCATATGAATTGTAGGATTGTTGTCTCTACTCTGTGAGGATGCTGTTAATATTTTGATTGGGATTGCACTAAATCTTTATATGAATTTTGGCTACATGGCCATTTTGATTATTTTTTTTTTATGCTTGTCTAGGAAAAGAGAAATGTCTTCCCATTTTCTGATATCCTCTTCAGTCTCCTTTTTCAGAGTACTATAGTTTTAGTTGGAGAAATCTTTTATTCCCTTGGTTAGGTTAATTGCTAATTAAATTTTCTGGTGAATGGTATTGTTCCCCTAACTTATTTCTCAGGGAGTTTATTATTGGTATACAGGAATGTTGTTGGTGTGTGTGTGTGTGTGTGTGTGTGTGTGTTGACTGTGTATCCTGCTATATTATTGAATTTGTAATTATAGTAGTCTTTTGGTGAAATTTTTTAGGTCTGTTGGGTAGAGGATTGTGTCACCTGAAAATAATAATTTGACTTTTACCTTTCCTGAATGTATCAGTTTTATTTATTTCTCTTGCTTAATTGCTCTAATGTTTTGAGAACTGTGTTGGAAGGAGCAGTGATAGAGGACATCCTTGTCTTGTTCCTAATTTCAAAGGGAAAGCTTTTACTTCTCATTTCATGTAATGTTAGCTATTGCATTGTCATAAATAGTTGCTATCAAATTGAGATAAGATTCTTCTATACTTCATGACTTTTATCATGAATGGATGTTGGTTTTGTTAAAGGCTTTTTTGTGTCAATTGGAGATGATCATATGATTTTTGTTGTATGCAAACCTGGGAAGAATCTTACTTGGTCATAATATATAATCTTTTTGATAGTTTGTTGTGCTGTTTGCAAACGTTGTATTGAAGATATTGCATCTGTGTTCATTGAAGAGACTGGACTGTACTTTTAAGTTTTGTCCTTTTCTGGTTTTGCTAGCTTCAAGGAATAACTTTAGAAGTACTTAAGTCCCTTTCAATTCAATTTTGAGGTGTATTGATGTTAGATCTTCCCTAATGTCTTGTGTAGTCTTTCATTAAAACAGTCAGATCCTGGACTTCCTTAACATGTAGTTTAAAAAAAAAAAATTTCAGTTTCATTGCCTTTTAGTGGATTGTTGATTTTTGTTCCTTCTTTGTTCAGTTTTGGTAACCCATGTATATTTAGGAATTTATCTATTACTTCTGAATTACTAAATTTATGTTTAGAACATGAATTCTCAAACTAGTTACTGATATTGTAAGTCCCTCATTCATATTCTGGCAGAACATTTATAGGTTGGATTCATTTGTAAGTTTGACAGGTTGAGTTTTGCACAAATATACAGTGCATATCGCTTTGCACCCTCTACCAGTCCCCTTTTCATGTCACTGTTGCTTTTCGTCTTGTTTCCAGACGTCGTGGCTCTGATTCAGCACTGTACTGTTGTATACTATCACACTGTATCATAAGCACACAGCAGCACAGCTGTGATAATCTCCAGACATGGGAGCTACTTCTGTGATTTATTTACATCTACAAATATTAATACTGTGAGGTCTGTTTGTATCAGTGAAAGTTAACAACTGGAGTGTTTATATTGGGAACTTACTGTAGTCTGGATTTTGACAGTATCGGTTATGATTTCACCTTTTTGTTGTTGCTTTTTGACACAGGGTCTTGCAGTGCAGCCAGCATGTAGTCCAGGTTGGCCTTGAACTCACAGTAATGCTCCTGCCTCAGCCTCCAGCCTCATCTTCTGGGATGACTTTTCAATTCCTCTTTCAACTCTATCTTTTCTTTCTTTTTTCTTTTTGGTAAGATTAGGTAAGGGCTTATCTATTTTGTTCATTCTTCTAAAAAACCAAACTTTATGCTTTTTTGATTTTTTTGTTTTTTAGTCTCAGTTACATTTATTTATGCTTTGATCTTTATAATCTTCCTTATTAGCTTTGGATTTATGCTAATTTTGTTTTTCTAAGGCCTTGAGTTGTTTTTTCAGGTTATTTATTTGGGCTTGCTCTGTTTTTTCTTATGTAGGCCTTTACAACAGTACACTTCCCTCTTAGATCTTTCATGTCTGGTATATTGTACTGGTATAATTGCTACATTCTAGGAACTGTCTAATTTCTTATTTAATTTCTTCTGTGAGCCATATTGTTCAAGTTGGTATTGTTTCATTTCCATGTATTTGCATAATTTCTCTAGTTTCTTTTGCCATTGATTTCCAGTTCCATTGCACCAATATACTATCATCTTCATCAGATAAAATTGTGTAGCTCTTTAACACTTTACTTCTGTTTACCTGTTGATTTTTATTTAGTTGTACTGTGCTTTTATATTTTATCATTGGCTTACTGGTGTTTGTATTTGGAAGGTGAGATGGTAGTCTTAGATTTGAATGCCCCTACCCCTCTTTTTACATTTGTATTTATTTGATTTAGTCTCTGTAATGTTCCTGGTTAGATATTTCGTCTTACTGAGAATGATAACCAACTATATCTAAACTGCAAATGACGAGAGAGAAACTACTGATGATGTAATTAAAAGAGTATAAGAGACGGAAAAGTTAAAAAAGAATTTCTTAACTTCATGTTAAGCTACATCCAAGATATTCTTTGATTAGCTCATCCAATATTAAGTACCTTTTGAACTTCATGTAGCATGCTAGACAAAAACCTGACTGGTGGACTCTCATGTCATTTCAAACATGTACCATTTTCACTTGTATAGCTTTCACAGTTCTTACACCAGGGATCTAGTACTTAAAACATTTTTTGATTCATAAAATTGTGTACACTATTATGTACAATACGTTTGAAATATGTATATGGTATGACTAAATTATATTAGTTTACATATGCATGATTACATATGGCTTTTTTGTGGTGAAAACACTTAAAATCTAATCCCCAGTGACATTCTGATGTAAAAGGAGGGAAGGAGACCTCATTAAAAGATTTTAGCATTTTGGGAAAACTTGCAAATTATCATATAAATGAGATTTAACTTGTGAGGCTTTACTAAAGAGCTGGGCTTTCAGGAAATCCATACCAGTAGGTAGTGAAGTGGCAGGCATTCAAGAGGTGTGTGCTTAAACTCTCCCTGGTTCCTCTGGCACCATTTGTTTAGAAAACTGTCCTTCTTCCATTGATTTGCTTTGCTTATTTGTCAATTGTGTGTTTGTGTGGATCTCTTTTTGTGTTCTGATCTGTTTCTGTGGTCCATGTGTATGTGCTTCCTGTAATCACGAGCTATGTTCTCAGTTACATGCTGGGAAAGTGAAGAGTGACTTTTCCCATTTTATTTTTTAAAAAAATGGTAGATTTAACTTGTTTATGTCTTCAAAGAAATTTGTTGAGATTTTGATATGAATTGCATTAAAATTATACATCACTTAGAGAGAGTTGATATACTACACCTAGTTTTCTAATAAATGAACATACAGTACTATGTCTCCATTTATTTCACCAGAATTTTATAATTTTTCTCACAGATCCTGTACATGTTTGTTAGGTATATTTAATTTTTTTCATAATTATAATTAGTATTATATTTTTAACTTCAGTTAACTTATTGTTCGTTGTCAATATCTAGAAGTGAAGTTAGTTTTTACCCTTCTTGTATCTCATGGACTTAATGAACTCACTTGTTGGTTCATACAATATTTTTCTTCTATTTTTAAAAAGTGCTTGGGATTTTTAACAGACAATAATGTTATCTACAAATGCAGTTTTGTTTCTTTTGTAGCCAATAATCCCTTAAATTTTTCTTGTCTTTTTATAGTAGCCAGAATTTTCAGTGTCATGTAAAATAAGAGTGGTGAGAGTAGATGTCATCACCTTCCTTCTAATCACAAAGTGAAAACATTCTTTCATCATTAAATATGATATCAAATGGTTTTTGGATTTTCCCTTTAGGAGGAAGTTCTTCTCTGTTCGTAGTATGCTGATAGCTTTTGTCATAAATGGGTGATGAATGGGTTGTAAATTTTGTGTGATGCTTTTTCTGCCTCAGTTGATCAGACCAGATGATTTTTCACTTTTAACCTGATTGGTGAGTTGATTTGGTGAGTTGGCCTTATTTATTTTTGTATGTTGACTCAGTCTTTCATCTGGAGTAAATCTGGTTATGCTGTAATAGTTTTTTCTTTTTATAAAAATACACTGTTGGATTTTACTTGCTGAAATTTTGTCAAGAACTTTTGTATTTAATTTTATAAGAGACATAGTGTGTTTTCCTTTTTGGGCAGTCTATTTTTTATGTCATGGCAGTACTGGCTGTGTGAGTTGGGGCGTAATCTCTTCTGCTTATAGAAGACATTGTGTATAATTGGTATGGTAATTATTTTAATAGTTCTTGTTTTTAAGATACACAGCACAAATTGCCTTCAGATGCAGTTGTTTTTGGTTAATTTTGCTTTGTGTTTTACATGGGAGAAGTAGATTAGATTTGCACATGACTTTTGTAAGTTTATTTTATGGTCTACTATTCTACCAAATTTCAGGTAGTAATGGTAGGATAGAGGAAGCAGTCATTAGTGTACAATGAGTACTTTAGCATAGAAATATTATCTAAATTAATATAATTGATAGTGTGAATTATGCATGAGGAAAAAAGTTGGAAAATAAATCAATCTGCTTAATTTTATAGCTGTATAAACAAGGTAATGAGGAATTATTACCTTGTTCAAGATCAGTTTGTGGAATAGATTTTAAGTTCAGGTTCAGGCCATAGTCTGTTGAGACAGTGGTTACTACCTAGAGTGAAACCCCCGGCTCCTCAAGTGCGTATGCAGAGATATAGATATTTGTGTGTGAGTGTGAGTGTGAGTGTGTGTGTGTGTGTGTGTGTGTGTGTGTGTGTGTGTGTATGTGTACGCATATTCCCCAAACGTGCCTTTCATGCACCCCCTTCCCAGAATATAGGAAATGATATTCAGGTATATGTGTAAAAAACAGGGATTCTGAAGCACATTATTGGTTAAGAACCATTGTATAAGCCCTAGATGCAAACCTTTTATGAATTTTTTTTCGAAAATGTCAGTTTATTCAGTATTTGGAGTTATTTTGATAGAATATACCTATGGATATTGATTTAAAGTTTTAGAATGTTTAAAAGTGGGAAATACTATTTATATTTTTACCATTTCTTTTTAGAACTATACTTCTCAAATCAGAATATTATCTTAAGAATATGAAAACATTTAACTTGATTTATATTTAGAAGTATCATGTTACTAAGTTTAAAGATTAATTGCAGAATTAGCTTGAGGAGGATGGGAAAGGAGCTAGAATTTCCCTTGAGCAGTTTGTTTCTCATCTGTGAAAACTACCAAACAAGAAACTTAATGTAAATTTTATTTACCTTTAAAAATGAGTGGTAGTGCTATTGAAAAAATAGCCATTAGTCACTTCTCTAGCCACTAATATTGCTTTCCCTCCCTCCTGTACTATAATATCCTCTTAGAAAAATCTTCAAAATTGTTTTCAGTGAGTGATCCAGGCAGCCACTATTCATTGATAAAATTGAAATCCGATGTTACAGTGGGTTGGCACTGCTGCTGCATTAACATTCAGTGCTTTTTGCAGTTTTATTTGAAAGGGTGTCTCCATGCTTCAGTGGACTTTTTTTGGATATTGAAAATAATTGTGATTTTTAACATGAGTTTAATGGATGATAATTCAAGGAACTCATTCTTAACAAACAAAAGGCAGCTGGTGATACTGCTGGAATTAGGACATTGTTTTAGACAGGGAATGACAGACTATACAACTTATGGACCAAATGCAGCCTGTGACTAGGAATGGTTTTTGCATTTTTAAATGATTGAAAAAAAATCCAAAAGAGAATAATATTTTGTGAGATATGAAAATTGCATAAAATTTAGTTTTTAGTGTCCATAAATAAAGTTTTATTGGAACAAAACCATGTTCATTCATTTGCTGTCTATGGATGCCTTTGTGCTTCATGAACAGAGTTGAGTAGTTGCGACAGACCATATGGCCTGCAAAGCCTAAAATACTTACTGTCTGGACCTCAGCAGGAAAAGTTTGCCATCCCTTTTTAAGATAACAGTGTGGGACATAAATGATTGCTTTTGGAGTTTTTGGTAAAGGAGGAAGCTTAATTTGCTCATATTTTGAACAAGTTTCTGAAAAGGAATATTTAGACATGGTATTGTTTTTGGGTACAGATAACTAGTAGTAGCAGTCTTTCTTTCATAGAATACAGATGTATTTTATTGATGTAGTTACCAGCATAGGTTGCAGTACATTAGTTCATGTTCTTCCCTCTTTGAGGGAAGTCCCTTGGCACCAGTACTGCCCATGGATACCAGCGTCTTAACAGCTGCATCTTGGTGACTATATGTGGTAGAGTGGCTGTTGTTAGACTTTTTTGGTTTCAGGACTTCCTTGAGGCTCTTAAAAATTAATCCCAAAAGCCTTTTCTCTTTGTTTTTTAAATGTAGATTGTATATGTTAATATTTTTCACATTAAAAATGAGGGCAGGAAATCTTAAACTATTTGTTTAAAATAACAGTAATAAATCCATTCTAAATTAGCAAGATATCTTTATGAAAAATATTTTACAAATCAAAATCGTGAATTTTTAGAAATTTCTTTCATGATTGTTGTAGTAGAAGATAACTTCAGTTTGTTGTGATATATTATTTTGATTGAAGTATATGAAAAAAATCTGGCCATGTACCAGATGTATACTGTTGTTAGAAAAAAAGTTAATACTTTGTATGTAACTTATTTCAATATTTGTAGGTGCTTTTCTTTGATACCATGATAATTAAAAAGGTGGTAGTTTTTTTCTATTTTTAAATTAGAATTATTAAAATATAATTTATATAGAATAAAATATATCTTTAGTGGTACATAGATTTTTAATTAGTATTTATGACCCATAATATTTAGGGCCAGCGAGATAGCTACGTGGACTAGCACTTGCTTTGGCAAGCGCAGAATCAGGATTTGATACCCAGTCCCACATGCTGTGCTGGCCCTGCCCCCGGGGCACACTGAGCCGTTGAAGGAGTCTGGGCATGGTGGCACAGGCCTGTAATCCCAGCACTGGGAAGGCTGAAAACAGGAGGATCACTACTAGTCTGAGCTGCATAGTGAGAACCTGTATCAGATACATTAAAAAATAAATAAACAGCTGGTTTTATAACTGCATCACATCATCATAATTGAGGTTCTGGAACATTTTCATTGTCTTATGTTCTCCCCCTTGTCCCTCTTAGGCTTTCTGAGACAGTCTCTCACTATGTAATTCAGACTGGCCTTGAGCTCACTATGTAACCCAGACTATCCTTGAGTTCACAGTGGTCTTTCTGCTGTGGCCTCCTAAATTCTGGGATTACCGGTTTTTGCCACCATACCTAGCCCCATGTCCTCAAACCCAGTGCTGGTACTTCTGGTTTGATTTCTGTCCCCCTATGATGTTGCCTTTTCCACGATATTCTGTAAGTGGAACCATATAGAAATAGCCCTTTGGGTCTCTCTTTTTTTATGTATCATAGTAAGTTAGAGATTCATTCATGTTGATACAGTTGCCACTAGCTGATTACTTGAAAGGTTCTATTGTGTGTTTACCAGTGGTAGACACTGAGTTGTTTTCAGTTTTGCTAACTGTAAATAATTCCCTTGGCTGGCCAGATAGCTCAGCTTACTAAAGTGCCTGCTTTAGTAAGCAGATCCCAGTGGCTGGGTTTCCATCCTAGGCATGCTGTGCAGGCCCTGCCCCCACGGTGCCCTGAGATTGCAATTTGAGACTGGATTGTGGTGGTACTCACCTGTAATCCTGTAATCCCAGCTCTTGGAAAGCTGAGAATGGGAGAATGACTGTAAGTCCAATCTACATAGTGAGACCCTGTCCTAAATGCATTAAAAAAAAATAAATAATAATAATAATAATATAGCAGAATGACTGCAAGTCCAATCTACATAGTGAGACCCTGTTGTAAACCCTGTCCTAAATGCATTAAAATAATAATAATAATAATAATAATAATAATAATAATAATAATATAATAACAACAACAATAAATACCCAGATTTGTGTTTGCTGGGTGGTATTGCAGGTATATGTTTAACTCTAAGAAGGTGCATAAACTGTTTTTTCCCAAAATGACTGGACAGTTTTGCATTTCCACACAAAGGTGTGAAAGTTGCAGTTCCTTACATATTTAGCAACACTTGCCATTATCAATTGTTTCTCTTTTTTTTTGGTTTTTGCTATTCTAATTGGTAGTTTGCGTCTCCTAATGACTTATGATTTTGACTAACTGTTCTTGTAGAATTTTTCTACTTGAATCTGTTCTTTGGCAAAATATCTATGTATTTGAATGTTTTGTCCATTTAAAAAATATAGTAAAAGATTTGATGGACTGTTTTCTTATTATTGAGTTGTGAGAGGTCTTTTTATGTTCTGAATATTGTTCTCTTGTTTCTGAGATAAGATATCCAAAGCTCTCAAAACTCTAGTGCTTAAGAGGCCTTCCTGCTTTAGTTTTCCTAGTAGTTGGGACTACACATGTGCAGTATACTCGACTTCAGCCCTTTTTTAGAAATGTGTTTTGCAAGCCTTTTCTTCTGTTCTGTGCCTCCCTCCCCATAACTGTTGAGTATAAATTTTAATTCAATGAGGTTCAATATATCTGTTCTTCCTTTTATGGTTCATGTATTTTGTGTTCAAAGAAATCTTTCCTAATTCAAGGTCAAAATGATTTTTCATGTGGAAGTTTAATAGTTTTGGGTTATACTTTTAGATCTATGGTATAGTTTATTTTGTTGAAGTTTTTTTTACGTGAGTATTAATTGTTCAGCATCAGTCTCTGCCTTCTTTAGTGAATTGCTTTGATATGTTTGCTCGACATGATTTGACCACACAATATGTAGGTCTATTTTTGGATTTTCTGTTTTGTCTCACAGATGCACAATGTGTGTTTTTTCATGAAGACCCCACTTCTCTGTAGCTAAGGTTCTACATTCAGCCTTAAAATCAAGAAATACGAGTTACTTTGAGCTTATTTTTAAGAATTATTTTGGATATCTGATTAACTTTGCTTTTCCAAGTAAGAGTAGAGATAATTTCTTAAAACTTAGGTGCACTGTAGAATTTGATAACATTAATGAACCTTTGTCCATTAGATTAAAGTCTATTGATCTGTCTTGCACATGGATTTTTTCACCCAAGAATGCTTTTGTAATGTCACATATAATTCATTTAGGAAATATTGGTTTTGTGAATTATATAGACCTCTTAACTATTGGCATATTTCCTTGCTGAACACTTTTTGAAGGTCATTGACTATTGGGGAGGTAGAATTTTCTACCTTCTAAGGTAGAATTACAATTCTACCTTCTAAGGTGCGAGGTAGAATGTTCAAAAATTCTTATTTTTTTCTGAAAACTCACATTTCATCATTGGCAATGTATATCGTCAATTACTTTTCCTGAGCTAACAGGTTCATTTGGTTCACTTTGAGACTGTCTTCCAGATTCCCAGGTCTGAGTAGCCATCATTTGTTTATAGTCTACTGTTCAGTCATGTGGGAACTTTTTCTTGAGGTAACCGTTATACTGAGTCATGCAGAAGAATTGTTTGCTTAGTTCCTATTTTGATACATAGAATACTGAGAAGAAATCTACTCAAGGATTGAAATTTCATGAAGTTAACAATTGCTGCTGCTTTTCATCAAGGATGCTCGGGAAAACAAGCATTACAAAGACAAATCTTAAGTAGACAGTTTGGGTTATGATAAGTACTTTATAATTTTAAGTACTGGGAATAACTGGGAAAGACAATATCAGTTATAACATTGGGGTGACAATAAATTGTTTACATTTTAGTAACACATGAAGTTGCTATCTTGGGAGACAATCTCTTAAGAGCTAATATAGTTACATTAAATTGTTGTTTTATTGTCTTATAGGTGCTATACTTGGTAGATCAGAAACTCAGGAGTGTCTTTTCTTTAATGCTAATTGGGAAAGAGACAGAACCAATCAAACTGGTGTGGAACCCTGTTATGGTGACAAAGATAAACGGCGACATTGTTTTGCTACCTGGAAGAATATTTCTGGTTCTATTGAAATAGTGAAACAAGGTTGTTGGCTGGATGATATCAACTGCTATGACAGGTGAGGAGATATAATATTGAGTGATTTTCCTCTTTTTGAGAAATGTTCAATATGTGAATTTTTACATAAATGTTTCTTACTTTTAAAAAAAGACATTATTAATATTATGCAATAATGACAAAGATCATGTGTTTGAAAACATGGCATGATAATGTTTTGTCCTTCATATATTCTAAAGAATCTTTCAGGTAGTAAGAACTCTTAAAAAATCATTTCTTTCCCCATATTGTTAGAATACAACTTTTATGTGAATTTTTAAAAAAGAGGATTTAAAAAAATTAAAAGAGTATGTCTGTTCAAAAATTTATCCACAAGGAGAATAAAGCATAATTGCAGTATTTAATTTCCTTTCAGTTTCCTTCTTTATGTACCTGAAAGAAATTGATCTCATTACATTTTTCCCTGCGAAGTAGGCCTTTGTTCTTTATCCCAAGAGACATTTTAACTTGACATTCAGAATATATCAGAACTAACGTAGTCCTCACAGAAAGCTGTGTTTTATTTAGAAGATCTTGCTTAAGTTGTTCTACACTGGAAATTAAGTACAATAGTCACGTTACTGACAGCCTCTGATCTGTCTATAAGAAGTCCCATAGATATTGGGGTGATCACCTCACTTGGCTGGGCCAGAGCATTTTGACTGTGGGTAGGTAGTGATGGCTGGCAGAGGTAGCAGAGTCCTACATAATCAAACATTTGGGAGTCAGAAAGAGGTGCTCCAAGCACTGAATACTAGATCTGCTTCTTTAGGAGCCTGGAATGGACTTGGCTAAATCCAAGTCTTTCCAGTTTCAGTGACTTATACAAAAGGCTGCTTGGTTTCCTTCCAAATTCATCTTGCTTTGAATCAGCGTGGGTTACTAGGTCCTTTACATTTGTTATCATACATTTATTCTCTACTTGTTGCTGTTCTCAACCTTGTTCATTATATTTAAGAAACTCAAATCTACTAGTGTAAACAGTCTGTGACTGTTTATCTGTATGTGACTAATAGCAATATGCACTGAATAAATCCTGAAAATTGAATTAGCCCTGCTTTGTAGTGAGAAATGAAAACAAATCATTCATATAAACTTCTAAGGCTGTGAATTTTTCAGGGATTATTTTTTATATATTCATGATTTAGTTAGACTTCTAATTATTAGTTTCTCTACCAACAGAAGTGGCTGTCTAGTGATGAGTATTATTAGGAATGGTAAGTAGGAAGAAATAAGAAAAACAACTAAGTTTGGGAATCATCTTTAAGAGTATCTCTTATTAATGATTTTAAATGCAGGATTTCTACTTTTTTTAGTAAAAAGCTACTATGTTTATTCCCTAAAACCAGCATTTTCCTCAGCACTCTCGTGGGTAGTGAGCCATTCATTGAAGTCTGCAGAGTGCATTATTAATGCTAATGAATTTATTTCTGGGGATTAAATGTTAATATAGAAGTATGTGAATTTTTTCTTTGCTCCCAATTTTATTTAAAAAAAAATGTTGGGGTAATAAGAGAAGTAAGAAAAAAGAAAACATCAAGAAATGTCCAAGTGTGGAAGAAAGGACAGTGATAGAAGGATGATGGATGGTGAGCAGTAATTTTCTTGAGTTACTTAGGCTAAATATTTGATCATGTGACAGGATTCTAAATATTAACTTAAGGATTTATACATTTTTCATTATAAATTGTTAAAATATAAATTGCATTTGTCTTTTTATCTTGTGATAAGTAGATATTAGTGTGGATTATATTTTTAAATGGGATTTTGTTAATAGTCATCTCCCTGAAATTTCCTATACTTTTCACTTCAGAGTGAAAGCAGTGTTATTGGAACCACCATCCCAAAGTTTCAATTTATTGTGTAAGATGTGTCTTTAACTTCACCTGATATTTATCAGTAATATTTAAAAGTTTGATTTAAAATAAATACAGTTGTTTCTCAATGATTAGGGTTTGTTTTAGGGGCTAAATTCAAGTCTTTCCAGTTTCACTGACTTACACAAAAGGCTGCTTATTTTCCTTCCAAATTCATCCTGCTTCTAATCAGCCTGGGTTACTAGGTCCTTTACATTTGTTCTCTACTTGTTGCTGTTCTCAATGTTGTTCATTATATTTAAGAAACTCAAGTCTACTAGTATAAAAAAGTGACATTACTAATTCTCAAGTGTAGTTTGGGTTCTGATGTTATGTGTGTGTGTATGTGTTTGTATTGTTTGTGTATTTATAAACATAATTTTGTATGTAGTTTCTAATATTCATGAAATAGGGAAGCTGAATTTCCTGTGATCAAAAGCACTCCCAGACTAAATTACCTCATTGCCATTGTGTATTCCACTTTAGGCCTTCCTAATACCTTAAAAAAAAAAAAAGATGGTTGCCTTAGGTTCATTATTAAAAACTACATTAAACTAATAAGCTCAGGGAACTAATGTTATTGTTATAAGGTCAACTATTTTTTTTCTGATCAGATTTAATAACAGGAGTCTAGGTACATTTTTGTTTCTAAGAACTGATCATTAAATGTTAATAAAAATGTTGAAATTGAATGTAAATGGTACATTATTTTGTCAGAGAAAAACAGCTGCTATATATATGATCAGTGTGATATTTATTTTAATTATTTCTCCTTTGTTTGTTTATAGGACTGATTGTATAGAAAAAAAAGACAGCCCTGAAGTATATTTTTGTTGCTGTGAAGGCAATATGTGTAATGAAAAATTTTCTTATTTTCCAGAGATGGAAGTCACACAGCGTAAGTTCACAGGAAAATACATAGCTCATCTTGGCCAGTAGATTGAAAACACAGTATGTTTGTGTTGCAAGAACAATTTAACCCTATTTCTCACGTTTTTCCCCCAAAATGTGACATTATAATAAATATTTATTATGCAGTTGTGCAGACCATATCTGAATTGGTTTTTCTTCAATTTTTACAGCTACTTCAAATCCAGTTACACCAAAAGCACCATATTACAACATTCTGCTCTATTCTTTGGTGCCACTGATGTTGATTGCGGGGATTATCATTTGTGCCTTCTGGGTGTATAGGCATCACAAGATGGCCTATCCTCCTGTGCTTGTTCCAACGCAAGTAAGTTATTGTCCTATAACTTTGTGCTATTTTAGGTCTTACATTTTAAAGAAATGTTAATGTCTTAAAACTCATGAGCTTAAATTATTTTCCTTTGGAGTTAACTTTTGTATATTTATCATAGGAATTACAGCTAATTTTGCACATTTACTAATTTCCTATGCCCTAATCTTTTCTAGAAGGTTGAGGTACAGTAAAATGAGTATTCCTATCCTATTTTTCTCTGGAGAGTTTTACTTTCATTCTAATACTTTTAAGTATAAGATGAAACCTCTTTGTTCTCTGTGAAATGATAGGGAAGTGGTGTAAACCCTTTCTTTTCCATCCTATCCTCTATTTTTAAATTTCATGACTTTTTTGATACTACTCTCCAAAACATCCTTTCAAATATGAGGATGCATTCAAAAGATAATTGAGAAAGCATGGAAAAGAAAAGCTGTTTAGGAGATTAAGAACATATTACCCTGTGATTTTCATAGTGCAAATGTATTTCCTTTTTTGTAGCATATGAGGTATGTATTAAAGACTAAAATCTTAGTGCCTTTGACATTCACCCTATCTTAAATATTTCTGAAAATAGTTTTCAGTGTAATCATATTTATTTCACTAAATTTTCCTTGTTTTTCTATCTAGATAGTTGGCACTTGTCCATTGCCTTACAAGGCCTTCTCAGGGAACTAGTTGAAATTTGCCGGCCCAAGAAACTGGTGGCTTTTGGTTATGCTTGTTTGAAACATGTCTAAATTCTAGTTTTTGTGGTTTTTTTTTTTTTTTACCTCTTAAGATCAGATTACCTTTGCTTTCTGGATTTCTTGATTTATTATTTTTTTAATACCAGTAGAATTAAATGGTATTAAAAACTTAATAGAAAAAAACAGTAAAGTCCTATAATTTTATGACCAAAACAACTTTTTCCCTTTAAGCTTTGTTTATATAATACACTTTTTTCTCAGTACTTATAGCAATCTGTTAGCATTAGATTACTGATCTCCCTAATCTTCTGAAGATATGTATATAGAGAAATAAACGTGAAGGTAAAATAGCTAGTTCTGTAAATTAAATAAACACAACAGTTTACATTGGTCATATATTTAACTTTCAGACATTAGTAACTTGACTTAGATTTGTTAAAAATAATTTGTAACAGTTTTAAAGTAGAACAATTTAGTTGGACATGGTGGTACATGCCTCTAGTCAGAGAGCACTCAGGGGGCTGAGGCAGGAGGATCACTGCAAGTTCAAGACCCAGCCTGTGATAAAAAGTGAGCTCAAGGGGTTGGGGAGATCCCTCAGTGGAATAAGCACTTCTCTGGCAAGAGTGAGGGACTGAGTTCAATCCCCAGTTCCATTAAAAAAAAAAAAAAGTGACCTCACGGCCAGCCTGAACTGCATATCGAGACCTTTTTTCAAAAACTATAAATAAGAAAAAAAAAAAAAAAAAGTAAAACAAGTTACTACCTAGTGTATATGGTATACTACACATGACTATAAGATACACTTTATCTTCTGTCAATGGTAACTTGAAGTACTTGTTTTAGTACCTAAATTTAGGAAACAGTATATTCAGTAGTGTAATAGCTTTCTGAATTTACCTGATATGATAGAGACAAGCTGGAACCCACATTTAAGTGAATATGCTGAGGTTTTTATGGTAGGAATTTTTAATCATTAATGCAACTTTATAGATATAGCATTGGCTTATATCCAGTATTGAAATAAAAGCATGTTTAAGATATTTTTTAAAGAGCTTGATAGCCTATGTATCAGACAACTTTACTTAGAAATGCCAAGAGTGTGAGACTTTAAAAAGAATGATGCTGCTACTGTGCTTAACATGGGATCTTCCATGAGTACCCATCTCTGTGGTTTTAGATATTTGTTGTTAACATTAAACTTATCAAACACAAATTTTTAGCAATTGCTCTGTTGCCTGTCATGAATTTGCACAAATTGTGTGAATTACTGAAATGCAAGGAATGAGTTTAAAAGATTTTGAAATGGAGTACGTTGGCCATAATGAGTGTGTTTGTCATGACAAAATACAAGATGGGTTTTTTCCTTTTGTCATGTGTGGAAAAAGGCCATTGCCATTAGAATGGAGATTATCTCTCAGTGTCTCTGTAACAGACCTGTTTCATACTTTAAGGTCTTGCTTTTGGTAAGAGGTTTATGCAATTTAAAAATAATTACATCAGCCATGTACTGAAAATTTAAGTGCTTACTCTAAGTTGACGTTATATTATTCATAAATATATAAATTATATAAGGTCTATAGAATGCATGTAAGTATATAGAAAACATGTAGTGATTTTTTTCAGATGGTGATACTGGATCATCTTTGGAATTTAAAAATACAACTTCTTGGGCCATAACCTTTAAAAGGGTGCAGTGGAGGCCCCCATGTGTGTGTCTTTGTTTTTTGAGACAAGGTTTTAGTAAATAGTTCAGGCTGGCCTTGAACTTGTTTTGTAGCTCATGCTGGTCTTGAACTTGAGACACTCCTGGTCCGCTTTTTGAGTACTGGGTTTACAGTCTGCAATACTACACCTATCTGATACTGTATTTTTAAAAAGTTTCCCAGGTGATTCTGGTGACCAGCCAAGTGTGGAAAGTACTCATTTAATTTTATTTCACAGGACTCTGTGTCTAGTATAATTCCAATTTTATAGATAAAGAAATTGAGACATAGCAGAGCTTAAAAGTGCTAGCTGGAATCCCAGTTTAGAGTCCTGTGACACTAAAGCATTGCTTTGGGATGCTGATTCTCTTCTGCTCCTCTTCAGAGAGTGGATGTTTCTGGTATTTCAGATAATTCAATTAACAACTTTGCCACACCAGAGTCATGCTATAGGCTAATTTATTGTTTTACTTTTAGATACAGAATAGTTTGTATAACTTCTGAAATGATCAGTACCATCATGTCACACTAACATCACGTAGAAGAAAAGGAAAGTGAAAAGTCATAGATAATGTAGCATATATGTATGTTTTTTTTTAAAAAATGTCTTAACGTACTTTAGATAAGATTTATGAATAATGTATGATTGGGGGTTTGTAAAAAGTCCTGTGCTTCTGATTTGATTCTGCTGGTGCCTACTGTTTGAGATTTTTTTAAGAATAAGAATAGTACATTTAAGATTGTTTTGAAGGATAAAGAGTGTACAATTAAAAATCTTGAGGTAACCCCCACATTCATGTCTGCATATTCCAAATTTAATTTCAAAAACAGAAAAAGATGATAGGATCTTGCAATGAATTTCTGGATCATTTCCCCTCCAAATTCTTTAAATTATTTAGGGCACTGTCAGAATTGTCCTTTCTTTGGAAAACTGCCTTGGATGAAGCCTCGTTTGTGAATCAGTTTGTGTGTTGAAAGGCATTAGTCCCATTATAGTCAATAAACTGGCTCTAATAATTAAATGGTGAACTTCTGTAAGACATCAAATTGTTTCAGACTTTTTCCGGTTTTATTAGTATTTTTTCCTTAAAGTGAGGTAGGGATATAAATACTTTAAAATCTGGTTGTAGTAAGTGTTGCTCTCAGTAAAGAACAAAAAAATTATTCTAAAATAAATATAGTACAGTTAAAGGTGTAGAACAAGCAGTTTACTGGTCTTAAAAAATTGAAACCATTCCTTTTTCTTGAGAACTCATTAACTGCTGTGTTTCTCCCACTGTTAACATCTTGTCACTTTACTTCCAATCTTCCAGGGGAAAGCCATGGAGACCACTTTGTTCTTGGCCTTGTCATTTACCTAGTCATGTTCCGTTAGGACAGTAGTAGGTCTGTGGCTCAGATTTTAGAACCTCATAGTTTTCTTGCTTCAATTTCCTTCCCTTCACCTGTACTATTGCGAGAATAGCATTTTTCACATTTGGTCATCTTACTTTTGTGCTTAAAAATACTTGAGAGCCCTCACTAATCACATGAAGGAATACAGAGTTTGAAGCATGCCCATTCTGTCTGCCTTTTTGTTCTTTCTTCCTGCTACATCCTACACTGTCCATCCTAGGTATCTAGAGCTGTATCACTTGTGTGCATCATTGAAAGGTTTCATAAAATAAAGCTCAAGTCGTTTTTGTCTGCTGGAATTCAGATGAATTCAGTTGGGAAGGGCTGATTATAATTTGTGTTTTTGTTTCATTCGCCCACTAGACTGTAAGCCCCTTGAAAACAAAGTATGTATTGTGATCACTACTCTATTTCCCATGGCTTTTGTAGGTAATAACAATTCTGTAAGTGCTTTTATGAAAGTATGGAGTTATTACATTATTTCTGTAATCACAGACTGAAGCACCTTATCAGTTTGTTCCCAGGTCATTTTTTTCTTTGACTGCTCTGAAATTGTCTTTCCACATAGGAACAGGCAGTGAGTAAACTCAATGCAAACTGGTTTTTCTGGGGACAGTGAGTCATGATATGAAGGACTCTATTATTAAGAAGTCTTACTGTGGTTAGAGTTAATGTTTCAGTAAAACTATTGACAATCCTTCCATAATCATATGTGTGCTTAATTTTTCTGCTTGTAAGGTTTATATTTGTGCTGATAAAAATACTAATGATAAGAAAATGAACTTTAGGAGCTAGAAATGGCCTACCTTTAACAAGATATAAAGTTAATTTTTAAAGGAGATATAAATGGCACTTTGGTATTACAGCATTAGTATTTTTTAAGGTGACATTAGCCTCCTTGGTTCTTACATCATGACATTTTGTCTGTGTTTTGCTTTGATAAGAATAAGAGTTTTCAGATGTTTGGAATCCCTGTGAATTGGGCATGCGAAATAGTCCTGCTGACCTTATTATTAAAGTAATAATAGGTTGTCACTTCATGCTAAGTCAAATTACTGCCACTGAGAAGCCAAGCCATCTGTGAAAATGCCTTGCAGAATTTTCCTTGAGAATATGAGTCTATATATACATTAATTTAAAATTAATCTGACACTGAAACAAATGAGAGCAGAGAAAGGTATCCCAGGAAATGAAGCAACTTCCTAAGACTGACTTCTTCAGCAAAGTGGTAAGAGAAAGTAAAAAAGGAGATCTCTCAACTCTTTTATTTGTCTTATATACAACAAGCTTATATGTAGAACTAATTTAAGTACAAAAATTTTAAGAGGGAGAAGCCAAAAGGAAAAAAAGCAGCAAAAGATACAACAGATAACCTACTTGAAGATGTGCTTGCATGTATATTTATTTTTAAATATATTAGCATATTAAATACTATTAATAAAAGTTAATTACCATTTACCCTCCCCAACTGAGGAAACAGTATATTTTTCTAAGTTGAATTAAATATATTTTATCCTTCAGTGTCACTTAGAAACTGGCTAACACTCCATATCCAGAAGCAAAAAGGAAGGGTGAAAAAGGGGAAAATAAGAAGTTATACCAAAGATTAAAAGCTGCACATTAAAATTAACCAAATCATCTTATTTGTAAAAGTGAGTTCCATTTAAATTTTAAAATCTTGAGTTCAGTTTTCTTTTGACTTGTGCCAGGTCTCATATCTCAGTTTATAAATGGATCTGATTCTTTTAGATGAGAGTACAGGGATAACTGAAAAATATGGTGAATGTTTAAATTTATTATAGTAAAAGACACATTACCATTAATCTTCCTCAAAATATTCTGCCTCATTTTGAACATATCCATCTTTCTTGGCACTTTGCGAAGTTTTGGGAGTTTTCTTTCGTATCTTTAAAGTGTACTAAAGAGTACAGTGAATGCTGATCTCAGTGCCAATAGGAAGGCCGGCTTATAAAAACATGGTGTGTCCTTGTCCATTTTATTCTCTAGATCTGGCACTGGGTGACTTCTGGCTTTTCTCCAAAGTCAGAATGACCATGAAAGGTAAGCATCTCAAATTGAGAAAGCCATGACACAGATAACCAGCCACTCAGGAAAGACTTCCAAAACTGTTTCAGCCAGTAGAAAGAATGATAGGATGAGCATATTCAAATTAAAAAACTTCAAAGTTGAACTGGAAAGGAATCATTCTATTTATTTCACAATAAAATGAAATAATAGAATAAGAGTCTACATACAAAAAAAAAAAAAAGGAATCATTACTATTGATGTATATGAAAGTCAGTATGTTAAGAGTAGTGTAATAAAATATTTCATTTTGAATACTGTGCAGAACACTTAACATAATGTTAATTCATTTAATATTTCAATACCTCATGAAGTTCACTTTTATCAAGTCTGTTTTACAGATAAGAAAATTGAGACACATAGGTGGAGTGACTTACAGCCTTAAGTAGTAGAGCTTGGGCATTTAATTGCAGGGCTATTGACCATTGGCTTCTTTCAATAAATAATTCATGAAAATACTAAAATAAGATAAAGGGATTAAAGTTTTTCACTTAAAGTAGTTTTCATTGGGAGTATATGTAGCCTGGTAAATAAACAGCCACTTTATCATGTCACAATTTATTCATATATAACATTTTTTTATCTTCTTTTCTTCTTGGCCTATAAAATATAAATGTTCAATAAAATTTCTTTTGTAGACAGTCATAACCCTGATGATTTAGAGCCGCAATCAAAAGGGGGATAAGGATGCTTACATTCTTTTCACACCTTTAGCCTCACTGTGAGGTACTGACTGCTTCTTGAGGAGCCTGTCCAGTATCATCATTTCATCCATTTCGGTCTTTGAGGCAGAATATATAACAAAAGAATCTTGAATGTCTAATTAGAATTATGGCTGTGTATTTCATAGTTGTCAGTAATATTTAATCTATTCCTTGGTTTGTCTAGCTAAGAAATATTTTTGCTGATATATACTGAAAGTCTTTTTAAAAATAAACATCTGTAAAACTTCTCAATGTAAGATAATTAGGTGACTGCGAGATGATATGTACAGAATTTGTCATTTTTCACATACTTTGTGTAGGGGCCTCTGCCTTCATAGTCCTAGGAGGTCTTTTTAAGTGAATTGTGTGAATGAAACCAAACAAAATAAAACAATAAAATATATTTATTTCTAAATATAGAGGTAAAGATATAGTTTGGAATAGTGTAGGTAGTAAATAAAATTTGTAGTACCTAAAATTTATACATATTAAGGAAAAGAAAATGTACATTTCTAAAAAAGATTATTTTGTGAAATTTATTCACAAAGTAGACTGTATCAGAGTTATGTTTTGGATCTGCTTACTAACTACTAAATAGCTCCACTTGGATGTCTCCAAATACATACTAATAGTGATTGTTTCTCCCTGATCTAGTTTTCAGTTAATGAAACAGCTGTCCATTTGGTTGAATCAAAAGTCTAGAGTATGTCATTTCATGTGCCTCTGACTAGTCCTAAATGCATTTCTTTAGGGTACCCTCTTCAGGGAAACATCTTTTATGTGACCCGCCAGTGTTAGTTGGGTATCTCTTTATTGATACTGAAGATATTAAATTTCTTTTTATTGTGTGCTTAGTTTTTCGTTAACATTCATTAGTGAAAATCATTGATGATTCTTTCTGCCCCACATTGTTGTTAGCTTCTTGAAATCCTGGGTAGCCAGTGCTTGACACAAATAAGGCACTCGATAAAACATTTTTTGAATTAATAGATGAAGAAGTACTCTTTTTTGTTTTCTGATATTTGATTGTAGTTTCTTTTCCATATAAATGATAGGGAACAAATCTCTAGTCTAAAAATCTAATTGCTAGACATTAATGTTTTATTTTGACATTCATTGTTACCGACAGTGATAGTGCCAAATACTCAGTGACATTTCATTTTGTGAATTCACATTTTTTTATTTCCTATGTGTACATTTCAGTGAATATAAGATGGACTTTTAAAATGCATATTTCAGTGTATTTTTAAAATTTACCTTAAGCTTTTTATTTTTTCACATTGACAAATACCTTGGTTTCACCAAGTATCTTTTTATAGCTTATTGTAATTTTCATTGATTGTAAAGTATACTAAGCAGAGAAATACTTTTTTGAGTTGTAAGAATAGCATTAACTTGTCTTAGTACAGTATGACCTGTATCTCTGAAAGCGCCTGTATTTAAACAAGATCCAAGTGGTCTTTGTTCCCTGTTTCATTAGTTGGCAAGCATTTCTTTCAAATAATTAATTTTACTCTGGGACACTGATAAGATACTTTGATAAGAAAATAAAGTCAGCCCTTTGGATGAAAATGTAGTCCTGAATCATTAGTCTAGGAAGAAAATCAAAAATGAAGAAAAGCTAGTATAGATCAGTGAGCTGTTGATTCCATTTTCTCAGTGCTATTGTTCTCTATAGACCCACTGGGGAAGTGCTGGAAATTATGGAATGACAGGAAAAATAAAAACCTTGTTTTCTGTCAGTATCTGAATGTGCTCAGAGCATGAAAACTGTGTGGAGATGCTCATTCCCCAGGGCCGCAATGCTTTTTCAGTGGCACATTTCCTAAATTCAGTTAGTATTATGCCACAATCATGCTTTGAACTACTGACATATCCTTAGGTTGAAAAGTGAGCTTTAAGTAATTTCAGTTGCATTTTAGTAAGATTTAATGTTTCACCCTGATGTAGTTGGCAAGTAGGTTAACAGAAGGCCTGATCTGTTACTGTGTTTTCCTTAATTCTTATGTGTTGCTCTTTTGTCTTACTTTCTTACCAGTGTGTTATTTATGTTGTGTACACTCACCTAGTCACCTGAAACATTGTTCTGTGTGGCCACTGTGATTCTACTGTGTACTGTGAAAGGGAAGTGAAGCAGTTGACTCAATATAAATAACACATTCTGAGGTCTTACTCTGTCAAGACAGTATGGTGTGTAAGACTTGAGCTGTACGTAATTTCTTCAGGACTGCCACCCTGTTCTTATTACAGTCAATACTGCCCTCTGGTGTTCACAGACAGTTTCCACATACATATTCAGCTTTACCACTTTACTGTTAGTTTGTACACTCTAGGACCTTTCAAAAAATGAATATTTAAGACATAGTTTTGTTTACTTTCTGGCTTGAGGCCCATAGGGTCAGGTAATTTGGAATTACATTAGAGTCCAAATTCTGTTTACCTCTCATCACGTAGCTAATATCTACAGGGTTTGTGTGTGTGTGTGTGTGTGTGTATGTGTTTAATTTTTATGTTACTTTCCTCTATAAGGAAAGTGTTCTCAATTCTCATTTTAAAAATATAGTACACTGGATCACTGCCAACCTCTTAAAAGTTAAATCATTACTCTCTTTCCTTCACTTTGTAACTATTATGTCATTTTTCATTTCATTCTGAATATGAATCGTAATTTCTTTTGCCTGTTTTTTTTTTTTTTCCCCCACAAGCATGCCTTTCATATAATGATAGAGGTAAGATGCATTGTTTGTTTTATGGTTGTGGAAATTTTGTGGATGCATACTTAACATTTGGTCTTTAGATTTTTATTGTTGTTGCTCTACTGTGCATCCTTTATAGTTTATATACATTTATGTTATGCAGACTCCTCACCACCACACAAAAAGATGATTGACCTGACAGAGTAACAGCTTTTGGTTTAAAAGGATTGCTAAAAATCATAATTATATAAGGTAGGATGTAGAAATAACTATTTTAGCTGATTACGGAGCACCTAATGACTTTGTTGGCCTTAAAAGCTCTTTATTGATTTCTTTTTATAGTCTGGTAGGTTTGAATGTCTGTGTACTTGTATATAATAATTGACATAGCACATTACTCTTTAATCACAATGTTTTATCTTTGGTGTCACTAGCACATGAATATGTTCGAATTATAACTCTTAGTGATTCTTACTATCTGGAGCTTTAAGATTATATAGTAAGCTTAGAATTCACCCTTAAATCTGAAGATTGAGAAATAGTTAAAAACAATCACAGATAACTTTAGAGCATCCCACCTTTGATAACATAGGAGTATAGGGGATGCTTTTTAACATGGTACCTTTCAAGCCATTACAGGAAATATAATCCAGAGGCTTTTCTAATATATGTCTTTTTCATTTTACAAAATAGCATAGATATTGTAAGAGAAATGGAGATTCATGAAAAGTTTTCAGGAGATCTGTTTATTCCTCCAAACCAAAGCCATATTTTGTGGATGAGATCAGAAGGTTGCTTCCAGTTATGAGGTTTACATTTGCATTTTTTCTTCAAGTGTTCAGACATTTTAAAGGTATAGGTCTTTATTTCTAAAAGCAAATATTAAAGAGTTTTCTATAGATAAATTACTATAGAGATACAAATAAACGGAAAATTATTTCTAGTATTTTAGTATTTTTAGATTATAGAATAAGTAAAACCTTCATATTTGCTGCACATCTAAAATTTCATTGTAGCAACTTTTCATTGAAGAAGCAGGCAAAACTTATGTTGATTAGCGTTATAGGTTTTATAGTTATAGTTTTTGCTGCAAAATTACTCATTTGAGCCAATAATTCTTTAAGTATTAAATAATGTTATTTTAAATTTGTTTAAAACCAAATTTCTAAAAGTTTTGACACTTTATTAGAAAGTACCTTTGTGGACTTTCTAATAAAAGTACCTTTTATTAGCCTTTGAAAATTATCCAATTTTTTTAAAGCTTTTTTCTCATTTAAAAGTAATTTTGATAACAGTGTGTTTTCTGATTGTTAAGTTACAATATTGAAGGGCTGGCCAGATAGTTTAGTGGACTAAAGCACCTGCTTAGGCAGTCGCAGGGACCTGGGTTCGAATACTGATAGTAGAAATTTGCTGAGCAGTCTTAGAAAGTTGTTGGAACTTTCATGTTTATACATTTGGAAGAGATTTCTCTATTTTTCTTAAACATAGTTGAAAATTCATCTAAAGTTATTATTATACTAAAATTGTATTTCAAATTGTCAACATTTTTGAGATTTGGATTAAATCATCTAAATTTATAGATCAAATCATATCTATGTGATTGGCACCTTTTGAAACAGAATAGGCAAGGTGTCTCAGCATTACCAAATTTCAGTGTTTCCATTTAGAAACGTGTTACTTTTTTTTTTTTTTTCCTCTTTGGCTTTCAGCTGTTATGTATATACTTTGTTTTTGGCATTCCTACTTTGAAAATTCTACCTTTGTAGCATTTTCTACTTAGCTTAATTATTTCTTTGTGCAGTTACACAGTAATACTTGGGCTAGATTTTGTCTGTGGGGAAAGTAGTTTTCACTACCCCCACCCATCTATGAGCAGCATAGTCCTATCACTAGAATCTCTTAAGACAAGTAGAAATGGTCAGGTCAGGTATAGAACAAGGAAGGGAGCGCAAGTTTCATAGATACTCTCCAGAGATTGTTGCCCCCCTCCATGCCACAAGAGCTTGTCTTTGCTATACAATTTATACCTGACCTCCATGACCTGTCATTCTGATAAGCAGAAACATTCCAGCTTCACTAACCTTTCATGTTTTGAATGTGAGAAGAAAAAGCAGTTTTCATAGACAATTTAAAATAAGTAACTGAATTTGAAATGAATCACAGGAAGTCTTCTATTTTATCTTGATGTTTTAAAATAGGACTTCTCAAACTGTTTTATAAAGATTAGAAGAAGTTGCATCTTTTTCCTGTTTAATACCTTGAAATTTTCTACTGTCAAAGTAAACTTTTCAAACTCCAGAGTAGGACCAGTGATCTAAATGATACCTAAGCCATAAAGAAGGAAAAGAAAGGCAGAGAAGCATTGGTTTTTGTTGATGTACTCTTTGCACAGACTGAAGCACAAGCCATTGCCATCAAGCCTGTTCCTTTTGCTACAGAAACTTTACTTCTGCCTCTTAATGTTAAATATATTAAAACCTTTTATGCAGCCTCTGAAATACTTAATTTGCTTCTCTCTTGGAGCTTTCCAGAAGGCTTTCTATGCTTTGCTGTAGGTTAAGATAGTCAGTAGGATGTTTTCAGTGAAGGTTTGTTGCTGTCCTATTTTGTATCAATCTTCTTTCTGTATTTCTGTTTATAACTGTATTTAATCTCTTTACTCTAATAATAATGTATTTATTTTATTTATTATAACATTCATTCTGATGACAACTTTTCTGCATTTTTATTTATATTTTCTTGGTCATTCAGCCTTAAAATACAAATAATTTTTATCTCAGATCAATTTTGGGAGATAATTATAAACAAAGGGATGAATTGTTATTATGTTGAAAAATGAGAACAGCAAAACAGAATGGCTATAGTGTGTTTCTTTTATGTGCTTTTGTAGTTGATAACCTATCTGCAGTGTGTTTATGAATGCTTGTATTTCTGAGATTAATGAAGAAAATATTTGAAATTAGATAGCCATCAGAGAAAACAGTCGATATAGAGATATTCTTTAAGAGATGGCCATAATTTCCTCTTTCGAGTACTTTTCAAATCCTTATCCTTTAATGAAGTATAAATTAGATGAAAACAATGAGATATTCTTAGTGCTTCAAGTTCACAAAAATCTTAAAGGGAAAAATTAGTAGGACTGGATAAAAAAGATAGTCTTTCTTCCCTTTTCCTGCTATACATAAGTAACAATAATGTTTAAAGTCAGTGTTAAAACTCTTAAATCACATTGCCTGCCATGTGATCACTGAAGATAATTAGCAATGTTTGAGAAACTCAGGATTGGTAAGATTGAAGTTAATATTGTCCATATGTGTTTACTGTTTCTGTCAATCGATTCTTTGGCATACTCACTTTTTTTCTCATTTTCAGAATTGATGTGTTTCATATTCTGCTCACTTATAGTGTTATTATTTATCTGTAGGACCCAGGACCACCCCCACCTTCTCCATTACTGGGTCTGAAGCCGCTGCAGTTATTAGAAGTGAAAGCCAGGGGAAGATTCGGTTGTGTCTGGAAAGCGCAGTTGCTCAATGAATATGTGGCTGTCAAAATATTTCCAATCCAGGTATGATTGTTGCAGCTACCTAATCTGCATTTATTACTTACATGGTCATCATAACTCACAAACGATCTAGAAGTACAAGCCACAGGCTTGTGGTGATACTAGAAAAGCAGCCCCTTTATATCTGCCTTCAAATCTGAGAAGGTTATCAATGCAGCAGTCATTGCTTGGAATTATAATAAATGAACAGATAGGTGATATTTTGTCAATAAAAATTCTACAGAAAGGTTAAGTTGAAGATTCCAGTTTTTAAAAAAACCACTACAGTGTCTGAGTGACTAAGATTTACTATCCCTTTGAGATTGTCCGAGAAAGTAAACAGAAGAGCAAGAGTGTAGTACACTTTGTTTTAGAATTGATATTTGGAGATACATTACTAGACTGATATATTTTTCGTATTACTTTTGAATGCATACATAGTAAAGTTCTTGTTTTCAAAGGCAGTTGATCAAGAGTCCTTTGATTGGTCTTTCTTTGAAAAGCTGCTGTATTTCTCATAAAACCCTGATCTATACACTTCTTTGCTATTCTCCTGTTCTACTGCTGATACAGATTTCATAATGCATCTCTTCATATTTGCCCCTGTGAATGATAGTCTTGGTGTGGCCTTGGCTAGATTCAGTGATACAGGCTTTGATGCTATGACTAAACATCAAATCTTTCTTAATGCAAAGCTATTTTTTTTTAACCTTATTCTTAGATTTTTGCTTTCTTACATCTTCTAAGGCATATTTAAGCCTGTGAAGAAACTTAGTTTTACTCTTTTTGGTAACAGAATAGATTCTATATAGTAAGGTACAAAGGGTATATTCTGTTGTGCCAAGACTCATAAAAAACATCAAGGAAGCTACTTCATTTTGTCAGGAATCTTAAAGTTAGAAAAAAATATTCGGTTATTAAGAGTAATAACGGCAGCACATACTTCATTTTATGCTTTCATTGTGTTAGGTAAGAGGGCTTTCCATATTACCTGTATATATATTACTCATGTACACATCAAATGTAGCAACTCTGCAAGAAATAGTACAATCTCCATTTTATGTAATTAGGAAAGTAATGATTATATAACTTCCCACAGGTTAGTGAGAGATAAATAACTGATCTTAGTTTGGATCCAGAGGTTTCTTAACCATTGTGTAGGGTGCTGCCACTTCTGTTGTCCTTTTCATCATGAAAATAAGTTAATCTTTTATCAGTAGGTATATGGTAGACATGGATCACTTGCAAACTGGAATAAATATATGGTGGTTTTAGAAGAATTTGAGATACTGTGTTAGTCTGAAATACTATGTTAGTCCTATTTAAATAGTCATTCTAAATGACTAGCAATACAAGTAGCATCACATTCTTGTGAAACTATAGCGTGATATTTGTAAGCAGAATTTATTGCCATTGTATGATACAGGAATGCAGGAATTCTGATGAATGCTCTTGTTCTTGTAGATAAACTAGCGTCCAGAAAAGTATGTTCTGATGGGATGCGTGATAGGCATTTAGTATGGGACTGTTACCTATTGGAGTTTTCTCTCATTAAAAACCAGGAAAAAATAAAAGATATTTTACATTTAGCTTTGTTTCCTTTTAATATTTAGCTTTCTTTTTTTTTTTTTAATTTTGAACTTGAGCGATCTAGACGTGGTATATTTCAGTACATTCTTACTGTTCTTTCTTTTTAACTTTAGGACAAACAGTCATGGCAAAATGAATATGAAGTCTATAGCCTGCCTG
>PVKA01018257.1:0-44210 GCA_004027165.1 Ctenomys sociabilis
CCAGGGGCACCCAGGACACGCCCCCTCCCGCCTCACGATTGGCCTCTCCGCCCACCGCCCCACATCCATTGGCCAACTTGCCGCCAATCAGCAGAAACCGCCGGGGCCGCCTAGAGAAGAGGCTGTGCTCTCGGGCTGCGGCTCCTCAGAGAGCCTCGGCTAGGTAGGGGAGCGGAACTCTGGTGGGAGGGAGGTCCGGTGGTCTGGGGGAGGGGTGGCTGAGGTGGACTGACTGTGGCTGGGAATAGCCTTCTCCAGCGGGATGTCGGAATAGGACGTTGTAACTGTTTGGATGGGAACTGGGGTGGTCGGATAGAACGGTAGGGCGGGCGGCCCGCCCTGCAGCAACCGGAGGGGGAGGGAGAAGGGAGCGGAAAAGGCTCGTAGCGGGACAGAGCCATTGCTCCTGAAGAGGGAGGGGCGCTTCCGGCCTCACTTCTTGTAGCTGATTGGCCATTTCTCCTCCCGCCGTAAGTGAAAACACAAATGGCGTATTTTGGTTGGAGTAAAGCGCCTGTCAATTAAGAGTCAGTAGTGCGCAGCCGCTTGGCGACTCGCGGGCCCCTGGGTGGGGTGGGTAGGTGGGGTGAGGGCCAGTAGTGCGGAGCGGTCGGCCTCTGCGGGGGCGGGGAGGTCAGTGAAAGTGGCTCCCACGCGGCGTCCTCCCACCAGCCCCTGCCTTCGAGTCGGTTTGCCCGCCGTCTGTTAGGCTCTGGAGTCTGATTGGCTGCTGCGTTTCGGGGAATGGGCTCTTGCTATTGGCTCGGGTCCCACATGAGCGAAACCACTTGGCGGGCTGTTGGCGGTGGCGGGGAGGCGGGCGTTGGTTCGGCCCTCCCTGAGGCCTGCGCCGCAGTGTCTGGCCCAGCGCCCCAGCGCAACGTGGCAGGAAACGCGCGCCGGAGGCGGGGGCGGGCTGCCGGCTTGGGCTTCTGGGTGTTGGCTGCCACAGCTCCGCCCCGGCTCCCTACTTCTGAAAGGGCGAGAGGGCCGGACCTGTTCCAGTTAGCTGTGGGGGTTGGGAAAACGCGGTGGTCTGTTGTAGCTGGTTTGAGGGTAGAAGGCGCAGGTTCTTCATAAACACGCACTAGCTGCAGTCTTGAGCCCTGCAGTGTAGGGGGCGGAGAGAGGGCCGCACCCTTCTTTGGTAGGGGGAGGGGAGTGCCGCAATACCTTTCTGGGAGTTCTCTGCTGCCTTCTGTCCTCTTAAGGACCGCCTTGGGCCTTGAAGAATCCCTCCCCTCCCCCTCCATGATATCATCGCCTCCTTGTCGATTTGCTTCTGGATTATGGGCGGGAGTCTTTGGCCAGGTTTAAGAGCAAACCTGCTGCCTGGGCGTTGTCTTAGAAGAGTAGAGCAGGTATAAGATTTAAGGGGCAGACTTGAGTTTGTGTCAGGAGGTAAATTATCGTGGCAGGGCTAGGCATTGACCTGGAATTAGCCTTGTTCACTGACACTTGAGTTATTACGACTTAACCTTTTTTTTTTTTTTTTTTTAAGAGCATTCTTTCCTGGAGATTAAAGATGTGACTGATTTTTATACTCATCTCACTTGAATTTTCCTACACTGCTGAAGTACAGTATAGCACTGCACACTGTCATAAATTTTATTCTTTGTTTCAGAACCTTGTGGTGTCCTCCCTCCACCTTCCTCCTGCTCCCTCTGCATCTTTCCAGGCAGGCATTTTAGCAACCTATACTTTGGTCCAATTTTCCATGTGTTACTTGCTCATCCAGTCCCCAGACATGCCACTGGCTTTCTCCTTCTTGATCTTGAAGAGTATGCCTGGTGAGTCATGAAACCAGACAGATTGGTTCCACCAGAAATTTAGCTTAGAATCGAGGCCTTTTACCTAGAAGTGCTTTTATTCTTCCTTAATATACTTTCTGAATTGTTTACTCTGGTTTTCATTTTATCTTCTTTCCTCAGGATTCTTTGCTTGGGACTATTCATAGTCCAGATAACTTCTGATTACTGATCTCTACTACCCTTTTCCTTTGGGCTTTTCTCATTGCATCCCTTTATTGCTGTTCTCACCAGTTAGTAACTGAGCTCAGTTACTTGTAGCTTCCCAACTCGCCTTTGCTTTATTATTTTCTGATACATTTTACATATTGTCAGGATGACAGATAAAACTGTTACTGGTTCCTTACTACTTACAAGATGAAACCCATTCTCATGAGTGTGATGGCCAGTGACCTCTATTACTTTTGTTTTTAGCCAAGGAATCAAACCCAGGACCTTGTACTTGCCAGGCAAGTGCTTATGGCACTATCTCCCAACCCACCTTCACTGTTTTAGATTCAACTTTTAAATGTTCTTTTTTTTTTTCCCCCTTTTTCACTGTAGGTACAGGAGTGCCACAGGCAGAATAGAGGAGTGGGCCTTGGGGAGGTTCTGAGAGGGGCAAAAAACACAAGGAAGTGAAACCTTAGATTAAATCAGAGGTAGAACCACATGTACTAGATGAGGGCAGAGACATGAATAGAAGGGACCAAACCAACCAGGATGCCTTGTGGACTTGTTGACATGTATGGAGAATCCACTTAAAAGTGGCCAAGGGCTACATAACTGGAGCTGGCAGACCCAGCCATAACCCAAATCTACCTGCATGACTATGACCACCCTGAATGGAAGGAGGAAAACCCTGGGGACTTAAAAGGAAGTCTGCCCACTCCTAGCAATGGACTCCAAACTCTGGGGACCCTCCTAGTAAGGAATTTGTTCTGCTCCAGAAAACTCACTTTTGCTTTGCATCACTAAAGACTTCAATCTATATACTGAATTGAAAGTCCAGACCTAGGAAAGGAAACTGGGGGCACTGAGTGGATGCGGCAGTCTGTGATGCATCCCTAGGATATTTAAAGACCACCAACATGGTCAGTGTCACTTGGCCTAAAGAGGAACCCACCAGCTGGGTATCCAGCACTTTCATTTTATACTGTCCTTTGGGGGATAACCCTAGCCATGACTAGGTTGAAATCTCTTGGCCAGGATCCCAGAACCATAAGCAAGTAGGCCCCTAGTCTCACCTTCACATAGTTAACATATCCTCAAGCATCCTCTTGATCCAGGAATTCAGCCAATCAATCATGCCACTTGTGGGGACCTATTAAGGAAATTATATTGACCTGCCACATACCAAGAAGCCCTTCTGGGAGACCATTATGAGTGACAGGCATCTCCCTATACCTCCAGAGGGATTTCTTCCAGAGGTTGTGGGAGATGTCACCCTCATCCCAGGAAAAACTTCATAGGATTTCCCTCTCAAAGTGGGGGATGTATACTTTTAAGGTCACCCACTCTAAGACTGGCTCTCAGGATGTGTTTGTTCTCCATCTTGCTCATCACAGCCAGACCCATGTAGCCTACCCACTTATCCCCAACCCCCTCCCCCTGACTTAAATGGGATGAGGTTTGATCTCAGATTGTACAGGGACCAGGCTATTACCAATGGATAGAGGATATAGGATTCCCCACGAGACTTGTCCCTTTCAGGGTCATCCTTGGGCCATGTCAGGCTAGCTAAGAACAACTAGGGGTACCTGACTGATATAAGGTGGGAGAGAGAGGATCCCTTTCCTACCAACCAACCTCATCTCTGCCTCACAGATGGGAGCGACTGCCTTCAAAGTTCCACAAAACTCCCTGCTACAGTGTTTGTTTGTGTAACCATTGGAAAAAATCAGATACCCGAACTTTGGTACTCGCACAGTTCCAGTATCAGGACCAAGAGGTCTGGCATGAAGGGGAAACTTAACTGCCTCATTTTGCAGCTAGGTTTGTAAACAGGCAAATGAGGGAGAGTTCCATACATACAATTATTTTTCACCTTCAGAGACCTCCCTGACTAAAGGGTGCCAAAAATGGTCACCCTTATGACCAGCCTGTGTGGCCTGCCTTTTTGATGGGAGAAAGAATTAGATAATGAAAAGCTTACAGTAAAATTAGGAATCCCTGCTGTTGTCTTGCTCCCCGTGACCTGGGTAAAACACCCCTTGGCAAGTTAATGACTCCTCTCCCCACGCCCACTGTATTGCTTCCAGGGAAAATATGCTTTCTCTCAGACTACTTCCTATGGGGAGAGGTCCTGCTAATTCCTTTCAATCTTTAGCTCAAAGAGGAAACTGGGCAGTTACGTGGTTATGACCTTGACACATGTATCACTGAACATCTATGCAGTAATGTATATGGCATGGAAAGATGTGCTTTTTTGGGGGTGAAACTTAAAATCAGGGTGAGGAAAGTAGGGTATGGGAACAAGCAGTCTTAAGTGGGAAATAGTTATTACATCCTGAATCAAAAGATCTTGGTAATATCCCAATAGGGCAGGAGGCAGTGCTAGTTAAGGACTCCAGACCCAAGGCTAGGGAGCCAAAAGCCCCAGTACACTTGTGAACCCCTGGAAGACTTCAGGTTCCTCTTCACAAAAAGCTCGACCCGGGTTCTGTGTAACTTTTATACTAAGGTTGGGGCTATTAATTTTTGGTTGCAGATCGCCTGTGAGTTACCCTTAAGAATTGTCCCAGCTGGGATTTCCTTGCCAGAAGTGAACCCCTATGTCTGTGGATGTGGGAGGTCTGTTTCCTTCTAGCTTTCTGTACAGTATAAGGGCATAGGGTGTACCATCTCATAGAAGTGGCCGAAGACAACCTGGCTGATACTACCAATTTTGACCCAGTGTTGGCTGTATCCCAAAGTACCCGACATTCATTAAACAGAGCTCAAAGCCATACCTTTAGCAAGCAGAATGGATAGCAACTTAGGAAAATATCTGGGTATTACACTTAATACAAGGATATCATTCAGAGTTGGGTGGGTCCCAGACCCAGTTTCCTCAATTGGAAAAGAACTCCCTCAGGGAAAAATCCTCAAAGCAGCATATTGTTTTTCTCACTTCAGTGGGTCAAGGTTTCTCCTAAGTGTCTTAAGTTGCCAGTGTAACCACTTGAATTTATCTGGGCATACAAGACCAACGGGATGGATCAGGAAGGTCCCATTTGGAACTCAAAAGATGACTCAGTCCTATGAATGTCATGAATCTGCCTTGAGCTCCTGGTGGGAAATGAACAGTCCAGTTTTCTGAGTTTGTGGAATGGGTCCATACTGGAATTGAATAACAGTCTGAATCAAAGCTGGGGACATCTCACTGGTCTGGTATTAAACAGATACCATCAAATACATTAACTTTGACTATTCTCTATTTCCTCATAACCAAAAACCTAGTGTGCCAGGCTCCCCACAAATTGAACTGTAAGGTAAAACAGAAATGAGTGAAATGGCCATACTTAACACTTGTTGAGTTGAACTACATCTAGGAGGGATATAGTATGAACATGTCCTGTCAGCAACCCTAGTCTTCTTTCCTGATTTAGGATTCTCAATTCAGAAATTATACCTGTGACTCATTTATTTCTGTATCTGCTGTACTTGGAGGACAGTTAAAACAGACCATAACTAAAGACAAACCTGCTTTGGTTAACAGTGTGTTGAAAAACCGTATTAGGGTTTTACTAGAGGAACAGATATAACACAAGATGTACAAATGTGCAAGAAATGACAAGATTGGCTTACAATAGTCAGCTGCAGAGTTGGATGAGGAAGTGTGCAGAGGGTGTCTGCACATCAGAGACTGAAGGATTCAGTCCCAAGGACTGGGGATTGAATCCCAGCCCGTGTTCCATGCAAGTCTGTGCAAGTCAGCTGATGGGAGGGATAGAGGGCTAAAGTCTGATGGAAGCCAGAAGACGATGTCCAGGCTGACTGCAAAGACTGAAGTTCCTCTGAGGAAGTGGACTGCCAAATCCTTCCTCAACCCTTTTATATACCCTTTTTGTGCTAAGTCACTCTGGGGCAGGCCCTTCCATCCTAGGGTGGGTCCCCATGGCCTAGGGTGTAGAACCATTTGCCAAGGCAATCCAGCCAAGTTGGCACAGTGTATTGACCATTACAATAACCAAGCAGTTAGCTCAGATTAAAAAAAAAAAAATTTATGAAGGTGATTTTCATTAAATCATAAAGGGAGTTTGTAATCAAAAGTCAAGTAATGAGAAACAGCACTATATCTGATGCTAATTGGACCAGCCCAACCCTAAATTGCAGTCATTGAGGTTTTCATTTTTGGAGAAAAACTGTTGAGGAATCCTATGCATCATATCTTCAGTTAAAAGTTATTATACAGTAAGTATAAACTAATGTCACCATGTTTTAATACCAAAATAGCCCTTGTGGTTTTTAAACTAGGGTCTAGCCCAAAAATGTAAACTAGAATTGAATTTGAAAGCTTCCCAAGTGCTTGGATTATAAATATATGCCTGGCTCACCCAAAATACTTTTTTATGTACTAATACAGCAATTTACAAGTTTCATATGTGTATATTTTTTAATTAAAAAAAACTTAAAAATAGCTGTATAATAACAAACCCCTGCTGAGTGTATCAGTCTAACCCACTTTACCATATAGCATATGGATGCAAAACAAAACATTTGTTGAGCTCTGGGGTGACCCAATGTTTTTTCTGAAACAAAAGGCCTCCTCTCCAAAAGCCCATGGTTTTTATTGGTAGTAAGTGGAGGGATGTTGGGGTGGCAGCAGAGGGCCCAGGGAAAAGAAACCATATCAGGCACAGAGACCTCCAATTAGCAGTACACATAGTTTTGATGTATGTGAGTCTCATAGGCTTTGTTTTTTCCAGCCACCTCCACACTCAGGGTAATAATGTTCAAATTTTGTGTATGTGCATAGTTGCCTTCTATTTGCTGTTCAATACAGATTCACCAGCTCCATACCCAGAGATGTTGAATTCTAAGGCAGCAGGCTGAAATATTCATTTGTTTACTGCGAATCAAGTAAAGGACTTTCATACACCTATTAACCTACCAAAAACGATTAGAATGTCACAGAGTTCTCAGGGGTAACCAATGCCCCTTTTACCTTATCCTTCAATTATTTGCCTAAACTGTTTTTAACTTTCCTCCAAAATAATAAAAGTAAAACATTTTGAAAAGCAAACAGTAGTAACTAATACTTTCGGCAACTTGTAGGATGTGATTTTTTTTTTTTTTAAGTCACTTTTTTTTTGGCGGAACTAGGGATTGAACTAAGGCCCTTGTGCTTGCCAGAGAAGCACTTACTCCACTGAGCCATCACCCTAGTCCCCAGGATGTGATTTTTAAAGAGACGCTCAATTTTTTTTTTTTTTTTTTTTTTTGCAGAGCCAGGGATTGAACTCGAGCCCTAGTGTTTGAACAAGAAATGTTCCCATAACATTTTTGTGTTCAAGTGAATTGCATTCCTCAAGAACAAGGATTCTATTTGATTCCCCAGTGCCTAAACAAAGTTTGGAACTCAGTGGTACTTTTCATTGACTTGTGTTTTTTTTTTTTAAATTTAGTACAGGGTCTCACTGCGTGGATCTGCATTCTTGTTCCAGCCTCCCAAGTGCTGGGATCACAGGCATGCACCACCACACTCGGTCTCAATCACTGGCTCAGCGCGGCAGCACTGCACATGTCCTGTCGGCCACCGTGCCCTGCCTAAGCAGGGGCTTGAGCCTGCTGAGCTACCTGGCCAGCCCCCATTGACTCATTTGTGAAACTGTTATTTCAGATGATAACTTCAGACCATCAAACATAGAAATAAAAGCTTTTCTGCAGAAATGTTAGCATCATACTAGGTAAGTCTCAATCTGTTCACAAAGGAAACTGATACCACCTGATCCCTGAATACATCTGTTCACCACTCAGCTTTTCTTTAGGTTTCCTCTACTAACCAGCAGAGCTGTCCTTCCTTTGCTTGCTTTGGGTTGAAGTAAACCACCTACTTACCTCCTTTTAAAGTAGTGCCTTACTGTTCCTAAAAGATGAAAACTTTTTCTGGTACTAGGGATTGAACTCAGGACCTTGCATTTGCCAGGCAGGTGCTTATGCTGCTGAGCTTCTCCTTGGTGACAAAAACTTACACACGTTTGAAAAAGTTGAAGGTTTTGTGAGGACTTGTGATTTGAATATGCAAAATTAGAACTTTAGGTTTTTTTCAATCTTGTCTGAATGGAGGCCCCGGGTTGGTACAGTTATATAATTATGGCTTATAACTTAAGCTACAATATGCTAAGGATCAGTAGCACAAGGGTAAAGATAGTTTGGGCTAATCCCTACTTTTTTTTATCATTTTGAGACAGGGTTTACAGTTCAAGCTTACTTTGTAGCCCAAGCTGCCTCAAACTGGCAGTGACCCTCCTGCCTCAGCTTTCTGAGTGCTGGGATTACAGATGTGCACCACCATGCCCCACGAGAATTTTGATTTTTGTTTTGTATTAGAGGACACACTTAAAAAAAAAAAAAAAAAAAAGATACACTTCAACAGAAGATATTTATTTACAATAAAGGAAGAAACTGGATTATTAAATTTGTTAGGGCAGGCCGAATAGCTCAGCAGATACACACACGGGCTGGGATTTAATCCCCAGGCCTGCAGCGCTGGCCCTGCCCCCAGGGCTCACTGAAAGAGCGACTGAAACTGGGTCTGAGCACTTGGGAGGCTGTAAACAGGAGAAGCACTGACTGTGATCTATACAGTGAGACCCTGTAGACCCTGTCAACTTTGTCCTAAAATACAAAAAAAAAAAAAACCTTTCTAGTGAGCAGTCATTTGGAGGTTTATCTGGGTTGGGGTTCAAGCTGATGAATTATTTCTTGTTACACGGTGTACCTTTTTGGTGACTCCAGAGACTATTTCTGGCCCACCATGATTGATAGTTCATTTCAGCAAGCCTTAACCATCACCACCAAATTACAAAATTGTTTTCATGTGGGTACCCAAGCCGCCTAACCCCCATCACTATCCATCTCCATTAAAGCCATTATTTGCCAATTCACCCATGGCTGTCATCTTTGTGCCAAAACTTCTCCCTAGGGACACTTGTCTCCTTTCTCTTCCCTCAAGCTTTGTGGACACTCCAGGTGAAGATTGGTAAATAGGTTTTACATGCGTGGTTCATCATAAGACTCAGAAATATCTCCTTTGTGAGCATTTTTACAGGATGAATAGAGGCATTTTCTGCTGCTCATGAAACCACAGACATAGTTTTTAAGGTTCTCATACAGGATATTCTTTCCACATTTGGACTGCCCTGTACCAGATACTGGTCCAATCTCCCAAGTTACTCAACAGGTGGCCTCAAGTCTTAATGTTACTTGGTGCTTACACATACCGTATCAACCAGAGTCCTCAGATAAAGTGTAAAAGGCAAATAAATAGGCTTTTTTTTTTGTTTTGGTTTTTTTGCAGAACCAGGGAGTGAGCTCAGGCCCTTGTGCTTGCCAGGGAAGCACTTATTATACTGAGCCATCTCCCCAGCCCATAAATAGGCTTTTAAAAGCCCGTCTCACTAACCTTACCTGGAATTGCACCTGCCTTGGCCTCAGCTCCTTAGTTCTAAGTCTGTTTGGGCTCATGTATGGCAGACCTTTTCTACTTCATAATTTCCTAACATCTGAAAGCTTTCCTCGCCATTGCTGACTATATCCCAATTGTCTTTGATACCTGCTGCAACATGTTGACCTTGTCTTCCACAACCAATCGATGCCACCGCAATCAGTGCCTTCTATAGTTCCTGGAGACTTAAAAATCCTCTAAGCTTACAGCATTGGAACTAAGTGGACAGGATTCCATCTGGTCATCATGACAATCACAGCAGTCAAGGTTTCCAGCCTCCCTTCCTATTATATTACACAAGCCAAAAGGTGTCCAGTTAACTCCAATTCTCTTGACTTTGAGTTCCTGCTATCAGAATGGTTCACACAACTCTTGTCACCTACTTTTTTTTGCCTTGCAAAAGGTTCTAAAACTCCAAGGTAAATTCATGATTTGTTCTGATTTCTGATCCCATACTTTGTGCTATCTCTTTGTTCACTGCTGGACTTTGGACCATCTGTCCAAGCAACTTTCAGGTGCCACACAAGGTAGGTTTTGTATTTCTATTCTTTATAGTATCTCACCCTCAACTGGATGTTATAAAACTTCTATATTCCAGTCCCTTCTGACTCACGGACATGATTCATTTCCTAGGTGTTACACCTTTCCAGCTTCCAACACTCCAGCACTAGTTTCAAGTGTCAGCTACACCATTTTTATTTTTTTGGGGGGGGGCAGAATGGGGATCAAACTCAGGCCCTTATGCTTGCCAGGGAAGTGCTTACTCCACTGAGCCATCTCCCTGGCCCCCTCGACTCTTGAGCTGATGAAGGGGTTAGAGAAAACCCATTCACCTTAGCCAACTTTATCCCTTCTGAGTCCCACTTTTCAGTTCATTGTTCTCTATCGTCATTTTAGGCCATACAAACCAAACCAGTCCCAAAGGAAGACTGCTTCTGTGACTTATACTGTACTGTCATGTTGATGGTTTCCATGTAACACCCTGTCCCCCATGCTTTAGTGAAGATGCATCCATACCTATTCTAACACTGCGGTCATAAAACTAAGTATACATGAGAGTAGAAAGGCCTGGGAACAATCAGATCCATGTATCTTGGCCTGTTTGAAGGGTAAAGGAAATATAAAAATGCCTCTCACCCTCAACTGCTGCCAGCCCTGCCTGCATGCTGAGACTGGGTATGGTGGCATGTGCCTGTAATCCCAGCACTTGGAAGGCTGTAAACAATCACAAGTCTGACACAGACCCTGTCCAAAATTTAAAAAAAAAGTGTCTCATCCTCAGCAGGTCATGAGGAAAACCTGGTGTCTTCTCACATCTTCTGCAGATGCCTGAAAGCAATTACCTCACAATTAATAGGTCCACTTCCGTCCTTGACACCTCAGTGACCACTTTACAGCTACATAACAATTTACATACTATTCTCCCACTGCCCCCTCCTTTCACCTGCATATACTTGGTTCTGCTAACCTCAACAGTGTTTGTTCCATCTATATGGTTGCTCCAACACCCTGGAACGCTTACCTAACATGGCCATAGTGGTCCTCCTCTATCCACACAGTTCTCACCACTGGCCAGCCAACCTTACCTGTCTAATCTTGCTCTCAAAACTCACCAAATGGCAGATCTATTCCAGCACATTGAATACATTACCTCAAATTAAGATGGGGCCATCTTCCACGCTCAGACTAGGAATGACTTCTTCCCTCAAACCAGACTAGGCTTTTTTTTCATACCTGTCCCAGTTCACGGCTGAGACCTCATCCTATTCACCCAACCAGCTCCCAAAATTTCAAGCTTCACCCCAACCAAAGCTAATAAGCTTTGGCTCTGGTTAGAGGGTTTCCTTCTCTTCAAGCAGCCCTCCCATGTTGAGCAATAAAGGCCTCTTTTTCATTTGCGCCAAAGGAAAAACCTTACAGTTGGGACAGTGAAATTTGGAAGTAGAGGCCATTTGTAAGCCTCCTTCCCATGTTGAGCCCAGTGTCTTCACAGTTATATTCCTGGCCCTTTTTGAAATAGCTCCACCAAGTTGCTCAGGTGATGCTCAACTTTGCCATCTTGCTTCAGGCTCCCAAGTGCATGGATTACAGGTATGTACCACTGGACCCTGGAGCTTTAACAAAATTAAAATGTATAGGTAACGACAATCATAATAGAAAAGTAAAATGTTTGATAACCCATGATATAACCAAGAGCCTTATTTAAAATCTTTCCCCCTGCCATGCTCTCATAGCTCCTTGTTATTCCTTGAGGGCATCACAATGAGGTCTGCAATCAAAACTTGGTTTTTGTGGGTGAGTGGGAGGTAATAGGGTCTTACGTAATTCTGGCTGGCTGAGCTCACTATGGAGCCCAGGCTGGCCTTGAACTCTCCACAATCATCCTTTCCCTGCTTCCTGAGTGCTGGGATTCAGGTGTATTGCCAGCATGATCACTTACCATTTTCACAATAACAAAGTAACTTGACTCTACTCATTCCAAAAGTATGCAGGATACATAACATGTAGTGAAACTGGCACTGAAAATGATGCTCTATAGCCTTGAATTTTCTAAGGTGGCAGGTAGGTTTAGGCATGAATGTGTTCTTAGGAACTCACCTTTTAGTTATCTGTGGTACCTGGATGTCATGTAGTTATTCTGAATGTCTTGCACAAAAACAATTTTTGTTAATCATTCCTAAGAATGCTGTACAAGATTTACTTGGAAGAACTGACTAAAGAAAACAAATGAATTTTGTTTGGGTTTAGAGATACTTTAAAATAGCAGTAGAATATTTGGAATAGAGTTGATGCCACCTGTGTTGTGAAATTTTGCAAACTGTATTTGTAGCTGTTTCTTAAAAAAAAAAAAAGATACTGAATATTTTATATGTAGATGTGTGATGCTCCTTAAAAGGTTTAAGCCTAGAAATGATAAACTATGTAAGCATTTTAAAGGGTAAATCACTGCACTGTATTAACAGGAAAAGGATGATAGCTAATAAACTACAGTTCTACAAAAATCATATTGCTGAAATGTCAAATGAAGAAAGTTCCTCCTGAATATTAGACTCACTCATCAAGTTGAAGATTTGTATACAGAGATGAAATCAAGTGTATTACACCTTACAAATTGATGAATGTAAATATAAGCAAGCATGGCTGGACTCGTTAATATACAATTGCTTGTATTTTCTAGGTACCAACAATTAAAGATACTCTATGTAAATGCTTGACATTAAACATTAAACTCCAAACTTCCTGGAAAAAAGCTACCAAAAGGGTAGATGTTTGCATTCTCTATGCCTACTAAGCACTCACGGCTTTACTGTACATTAGGTACTTCACAGATACAACATTTTTATTAGTCTTCAAATTGTGTTGCAGTCAGGGCCTACAATTCGGGTAAAATTTTTGAGAGCCTATTACTATTTTAAAACAAGTCCTAAAATTCCAAAATGTGGAATGACTTTGTAATCTTACAATGTGCCCTGAACAATTATATGTTGACACTTGTACTGGCTGTGAAAAAGCAAGTGGGTGAAAATGCAGACACAGCAAATTAAAGAAGTAGCATCAAGCTAGTCATTTGTCATTGCCACACATTTGTAGTATAAACTCCAAAAACTATTTAAAAAAAAAAGGCCAGTTTCATGTAATGGTGTTATGAAAACATTAAAATTATTTTGTTAAACATGGGTCCCTGAGTACTTTTTAATGTGATGGAATAAAGTGTTTATACATATTTAGGATGATGACTTAAGACACTGAATCAACAGAGTTACAAATTTAATTTTTCTCATTGCGCCATTTTTACTTAAAACAAGAATGATAAATTTGCCGGGTATGATACATATCTGCATTTGGGAGGCTCAGGCAGGAGAATGGCCACGAGTTGGAAGTTAGCATGAGCAACACAGACAACCTCAACCAAAACAAAAAGCTGTTCTAACGTGCACTAGGACGTTGGTTAACTAGGATAATGGGCAAGATGGGACCAGAAGAAATTTTTAGAGAGAAACACATTATTTTAGGGACATTAGAACTGAAGACTTAAAAAAACCCTAAAATTATGGTTGTCTTCTAGTAAAAATTTCTTTAGCATAAATCTATCATTGAGCAGCTTATAATTTAACATTAGCAAACATGTTAGCCTGGTGATAGGGTAAGCCTATTACAAAGAATGATACATTTTTCAAACTGCACACCATGCAGTATTCTGAACTCAAAAAAAAAAAAAAAAGAATTACTAACTTCTAGTAATTACAATGGCTAGAATTTTTAAACTTTGACTATTGTGCCACTGAGCTTCACACATGACTCCAAACTTCCTGGAAAAAAGCTACCAAAAGGGTAGATGTTTGCATTCTCTATGCCTACTAAGCACTCACGGCTTTACTGTACATTAGGTACTTCACAGATACAACATTTTTATTAGTCTTCAAATTGTGTTGCAGTCAGGGCCTACAATTCGGGTAAAATTTTTGAGAGCCTATTACTATTTTAAAACAATAACCAATCCTTCCCTTTTAAACTATTCTAGTGCAGTGTTATCCAGAGGTAACTCAATATATTTGTAAAACTGTTCCTGGTTTATGACATTTTTGCCCTCCAAAATGCTGACTCATTCCCAATAACAGATTCTTATCACATTCCTGTGATCCTGGAGGCCCACTTTAGTTAAAAATACGTAACTCAATCACAGGCTTTAGGGCTGGGGAGATAGCTCAGTAGAATAAGTGCTTGCCTGGCAAGCACAGAGTCCTCTGAGTTCCATCCCCAGTACCGCGGGCGGGGGGGACCCACAGGTTTTCTGAATCTTGTTCACACTCATTTTCTATTCTACTCCCTGTCAGCACTAGATACTGGGAAGGAGAAGCCTACTTACTACCTTTATGCACCCTCTTGATTCAGTCTGTAACATTTTTATTGCTATATTTAACAGAACTAAAGTTATGATGACTGAAGCATAAATCTGATGTACTCCTGTACAAAACTACATGTTTATATACAGAAACATTAATTCTCTTGTTCAGCAAATACTGAGTGCCTACTGGGTAGCAAGTACAATGTTAGACATTTGCTAGATGTAGTCCTTGTACTTTCTGATTCTGTGGGCTAATCACTAGCCCTCAGTTTGAAGTTTAAACTGGTTCATGTGTCTCAGATGAAAAGTTGTTTTTGTACAACTCAAATAATGCAGCTATGAATTCTGATAATACTAATAACACAACTTTAAAAATTAAGGAAAAATAACAGTCTAGAACATAAAATATCCTATAGTATTTAGTTCTCAAATGTGGAGTAAATCTGAACAAAGCATGATCTGGATTCCTAACTATGCTGCCAATGTGAACTTTTAAAATTTTTTTTGGTACTAGGGATTTAACTCAGGACCCTGTACTGCCAGGTGGGCACTGTGCCACTGAGCTATATCCTCAGCAATATGAACTCTTAGGTACTGTTTCTGTTTATTCTGATAGAGACAAAAAATATTGTGTCACACTATTACACTATTAGCATGACACAGACAACCTAAACAGTACAGCCAGTCACTCAAGAATCAACTGAATTCTACAAAGAATTTCACATAAAACCTCCACAGCTCCTTTTCCTCCAAAAGGGTAGATGTTTCCATTCTCTATGCCTATTATGCACTCACAGCTTTACTGTACATTAGATACTTCACAGACATCACAATATTTTTATTAGTCTTCAAATGTGGAAGCACCATTTTACAAAGACTATGAGGTTATTTCATTATCTGAAGAAGGACTTGCTATCACTAAGCAATTAAATGAATGATGAGCCAGGCTAAAATAACAAACTTACATCACTCTCAAATTGTTTTTTTGGGGGATGGGTTTTTTTGAGATAGGGTTTCACTGTGCAATACAAGACGGCCTGAAACTCATGGTGATCCTCCTGTCTCAGCCTCCCCACATGTTGGGATTATAGGTGTACACCACTACACTTAGCCCAAATTAAGTTTTCATTCAAAGACATATCAATTTTTCTCTCTTCCACCAACAAAAAACTGACAGGTTCATGCTTGTATTCCAAAACGAACACATGCCTTTACATACTGAAAGAAAAATCCACTTACTTGGCTTATTGTTCCCATGCCTCATCTACCAATGTTTCTGCTATTCTGTACAAATAGAAATGTACTGAACTAGTATTAACAGTGTTTATAATCCCCTTTATAAAGTTTAGTCCTGTTTTAGATCTGTTAATCTGAATAAAAGATGTGTATTTTAATTTTTAAGGCCAATGCTAAGTTTTTTGTAGGCCTTGTGAAACTTCACCTTGTCATGGGGCAAGCATTATCACAAAATATAATAATGCCTTATTTTTTTGAGGTGAGATAAAAGAGAACTTGCGCTACTAAAGAGCACAGGCAATGAGAAGTGACCTAAGATCTTAGAATTATGTCTTGCTTTTTATATAATAGGCCAGGGTGACTTTCTACTTGACACAACAGAAAATGCATGATAAAGACTAGAAATAAAACATTCTAGAACTAGACCTCAGAGCCTTTTAGTAAGCTTTTAATACTCTATAAAGCATTTTAAAGAAATTATTAACATGGAGGCTGAGAAAAGACCACAAGTTGAAGTCCAGCCTTTGCAACTTAGCAAGACACAGTATCCAAAATAAAAAAAAGAATAGAAAGGGCTGGGAGTGTAGTGCAGTGTGAAGCCCTTGGGTTTAATCCCCAGTACTGTAGAATAAAAGGATGGGGAGACAGTTCAGTACCAAGGTCCTTAGTTCAATTGCTACTGGGGGAGAGGAGAAGCTAATTGTCAGCCACACTCTCACAATTAATTCTGAAAGGCTCTGCTTTCTCAAATGTTTAAATTATAACACATTATACTCACATCTTTCACTAGCCAACATGAAGAGCTTTGGGCTAATTCAAATATTGCAGATTGCATTTCTATCTTTGTGCTGATGTTTCCAGTGCAGAGAAGTATAAAAACTATTTATTAACCATCATTCTTTCTATTACCAAGGTGTCCCTCTTTGTCCATCTTGCTCCGAACAATGAACAAAAGCTTGAGATGTTCGTTTTAGAAGATAAACTGCAGCATGAAGACCCCCAATATTCACCCAGACTGTATGCACCTTTCGCCACAGATGTCCCATTCCAGATAATGCCTGTGTACACACAAAAAGAAAAAAAAAAGCTAACAATCTGCTTATAAACAATCCAGGGATCATATAATTTTCACTTAGGAAATGTGGAGGGCTGGGGAAGGTATCAACAGCATAGCGCCTGATGGCAAGCTAAAGGTCCTGTATTCAATTTCCAGTTACCCTCCTTCCCCCCCACAAAAAAAAATGTGGACAAGAAAAAAACACCTTCTATTCAAATGAATACCTTCAAGTCTACATAAAAAGGTCCTGAAATACCTAGATTTTGAGCTAATAAGGTTCAGCACCTTGGCAAAGCACTTCTTGTCCTGGGTAAGGAGTACGGCTCGGCCTGTCCCAGGTCTACAGACACGGCTCATCTCCCGCAGGCAAGCTGGATAAAGATTCCAGTTTCTCTTTTTGGAGCCCATCCTATAAAATAAAGTCTGATGAATCAACTATTGACTGTAACAAAAGATAAACATTTAGAAAAAAAACAGATAAACATAAACATTCAGGACTATATTAATTGGGAACAAACATTCATGCATCCCAAGGCATAAAAAACAGACAGAGCTTGGCCACTATATAAGTGAAAAAAGCTATGAAAATAAATTCTTCCGAACTTTATATCAGAGAAATTTTTAACTATACCTTGTATTAATTAATGAATATAAACTAAACCAAACCAATGCTTAGAAAACAAGTTATCCTGAGAATTAGAATCAAGTCTTCTTCAGTGTTTGTATTTGAACTATGATTATATAATGGAGTAATAGGCTGGGAAGTGAACTACAGGTAATTACAAAAGGAATCTTCCTCTTGTGGTTGGAATCAAACTGTAGTTAAATTAGACTTGAATTCTCAGAAGAAACAAAATAGGTAAGTCTATCATGACTATTAAAATTGTTCAGAAAAAGCTAGTAGTGGACATAGCACCAGGAAGCTGAGACAGGAAAAAATGAGGCCAACTTGGGTTACAAAGTGAGTTCAAGGCCAGCATAAACTAAATAGCAACACATAAAAAAAAACAAAATCTGTTCAGGAAAAAAAAAAAAAAGTTCAGCCAGGCAAGGTAGCACATGTTTGTATCCCAAGCACTTGGAAAGCTGAGATAGGAGGACTGCCATGAGTTCGACTGAGGCTAGCCTAGGCTACACAATGAGTTCAAGACTAGCCTGATGGACTACAGAGCAAGAGCCTAAGTCAAAAAAAAAAAAAACCAAAACCAAAAACCCACAATAGTTTCACAAAGATTTTTTCTATGTACTTAAGTTTTTTTTTATACAAACATTTAAAAAAAAAACAAATTAAACATTAAAAAATATATATACTTATAAGTAGCAGAAGCACAGGTTAAGTAAATGTCCTTTAAAAAAAAAAGCATACCTTTTTCCAAATGGCATATCTGTTACAATGATATCCACAGAGCCAGTTCTCAGTGGAAGATGGCAGCTATCCCACTGAACAGCATCAATGGGCATACCCCAAGAAGGTTTGCTGCAGGGACAAGGGAAAGGTGCTTCAACATATTCTGAAATATGAAGTTTTAAAAAACAAATTTTTTCATAAGAGACTGCTACAGCAAAGTATGATGTTAAGACTCACAGAACATCAACTGATCACAATCTTAAAAGTGACATTAGGAAGACATGTAGCTAGTACAATCAGTGAAATGGAAAAGCTACATATAAATTTAAAGAATGGTTAAGAATGATTTTCAAAAGATGTTCACATGTGGCATGGTGGTACACAACTGTATTCCCAGCACTCAGGAGCCTGAGGTAAGAGGATTGCCATCAGTTTGAGGCCAGCCTAGGAATAGCTGAGACCCTGTCTAAAAAAGTAATGTTGACATCTGTTTCACATACAGTTAAGGAAAACAAATTGAAAGAAATCATGCCTGCAAGAGAACTTCACAGTGCTTCAAAGGAAAAAGATCAGTGAAGGTAAAGATATGGCCAATGTGATAGACATAAAACAGGATCACATATATCAAGTTAAGTATGAATAACACCAATACTTAAAACATTTTTTTCTAAAACACAACTGATTTACAAACATAAGCCTCACAGTATTATAAAGGTGGCTGTCTCTGCATCTCCTAAGGCCATTTGTAGTTCACATGAATCCCTGTGCTCGTACTCAACACGTGGTGCATCTGTATATCTTAAATCTGTTGACCACTCCCTACTCCTGCAGCTTTCTGAATAAAGGATGCTGGGTATGGTGGCATATGCCTGTAATCTCAACACTCAGGAGACTGAGACACAAGGATTGTGTCTTAGCATTTTGGACCCTATATCAAAAAAGTAAAATAAAATTAAAAAATCCAGAATAGGATAAAGGACAGCTACACAAGACACCAGAGATGTAGGCTCTGATAAGAAACCATACACTAAGCCCCAACATATAGTGTACAGTTGTCCCCAAAGACTTGCAAAGAGAGGCTGACACAGGTGTCTTCAAATAGAATTTATAGTAGGCTAGAGTGACAACACCAAAAGGACAGAAAACACATGTACCAGGATGCTGATGGATTTCCAAACTATCTATATCAAAGGCTTACAGTTTAGAAAGAGGGCCTTTCCCAGGAATCAACCAGGCTTGCACTTTGATATGGGGTTTTACAGTTTTATGAAAAATGAATTATTATAATGTCCCTTAACCCCAAGGGAGAGAATGATTTAAAACACTTACATACTCTGGGGAAGAAAGGACTGACATATGTGTACTTTATTGGGGCGGCGGTCTGAAATACTTTTTTTTTTCCCTTTGCTTTGTGAGATGGGGTCTTACTCTGTACTTTAGGCTTGCCTCCAACTCATGGCAATCCTCCTGCCTCAGACTCTTTAAAGTGCTGGAATTACAGCATGTGCTACTATGCCTGGTCAAACAGCTGATTCTGATCATCATGTGAAACAAAGATTTTTCTTCTTTATGAACCCAAGTAGGAGAATAAAAATAAATCTGTGGAAGATACACAGTGTTACTGTTCCTGAAAGAAAGGGCTAGCCAGGCCCTATGACACACACCAGCAATCTTAGCATTTTGTCCTTCCTATATCTGCAAATGCTGGCTACTGTGGTGCACACTTGTAATCCCAGTATATAGGAGGCTGAGGCAGAAGGATCACTGTTGAGTTTGAGTCCATCCTAGGCCAGAGAATGAGTTCAAGGCTAGCCTGAACTGTAGTGTGAGACTTGGTTTAACAACAATAATACACTTTGGGATGAAGCTCAGCACAAAGGTTCTGGGTTTAATCCTCAGTACCACAAAAATAGAAAAGTAGAAAAAGTCACCATAGCATGAGGAAATTAGTTTAATATTTAAAAAATATAAATTATTTTCAATAAAGTTAAAATTTAAAGAGTCTTACACTTATTCATCTTAGCTATAATAGCACAGTGCACTTAGATTAACTCAGAATCAACATGAAAAGTGATTCCCTAAGTCTAAAATATGATAAAAAATATTTAAAATTTTACCCTTCTTGAACTTGACTCTTGGTCAATAAAGATGAGATGTTATTCGCTGCTCTTTTTACAGCCAGTGGACTATTATCACCAGCAATATGATAACAGTTAGACCATTCAGTGGCCCCCTAAAGGACAAGACAATATATCAGAAATACAAGTCACAGGCTACAAAAAATTGTTAACGGAAATGTTGTTTCAATTAGTTCTCAGGAAGGCAATCAATCCAGCATTCTGGTCACAAATGGCAAAACAATGCCAAGTTTGCCACTGTCCTACTTGGAAAAGCCATTTCTGCTTGCTGAATTCCTGCCCATCTTCAAAACTCAGCCTGGAGCTGGGAAGATGGCTCAGTAGAAGGTCCTGAGTTCAATCCCCGGTACTGCAAAAAAAACCCCAGCCTGACTCAATTTCCTGGATTGACAGATTCCTAGAAGGGTGCTGGACTACATGGGCACAGTTAAATGGGCTGCTCAAATGTGGGGCCTAGCTGAAGTGTATCAAGGACCTTTGTATCTAATGTCTTCCCAAAGTCTGCTTCCTGGCTGTCACAAGACAAGCAGCTTTGCTACATCATTTCTTCCACCATGATGTTCTACTTCACCTCAGCCCCACAGCAACAGAACCAGCCAACCATGAACTCAAACCTCTGCAATCATAAGCTAAAGTTGTGAGTGTTGAGTATTGTGCTCCAGTACCTGAAAGGTGATTAATACACAGCTCAACCAATACACCCTTTGTAATATCAACCTCAACTCTCCAAGCTGTCTTTCATTTGCCTCTTAAAAGTATTCTATACACATTTCTAACACTATTTGCTTCAGTTTTAATTATGTTCATACATGCCTGTCTCCCAACTAATCTAGGAATTCCTTCTGAACAACTCTTGTGTTTTATTCAATCCCAGACTCAACAATATCTAAATACATATGGTAGAACAGTCCCTGACTAAACATGATTTAAAAACATCAACCAGCCAAGCATAATGGGGAGATGAAGCAGGAGGATCACCATGAGTTCAAGGCCACGCTGAGTTACATAAGTGAGTGCAGTGATTTTACCTGATGTTTGATAAACTATCACAGTTTGGTTGTTAGAGAAGAGCAATGCTTTATTCCACAGTTATCTTTGAGTACAACTGGGTTTTCTCTGTACAGGTCTCTGCAGGTGGACTGACTTCTATCACTAGTAGAACGTAATAGTCACATAAACTATAGTTCCTTAACTTCCAGATCACACATGTCATTTTCTAATTACAGCCTGGATTTTTTTTTTGCCCTGTGTTGCTTGGTTCTTATTTTACTTGAGACATGGCTGAGATTTTTAATGTTTTCATAGAGGTTTATATAAAAATCAACACTTTAAAAATGTGTATGTGAGGTGAATGCTAGCACGTGTACACACATGCACATTTTCAAAGGTCTGGTAGTAAAATGAGATTTCACTGGTACGAATGGACTTAATCATCCAGTTTTTGCCTACATACAGACCCTTGGGATCAGGCTAGGGAGACAGCTCAGTGGTCTAAGCGCCTGCCTGGCAAGTGCCAGGACCAAAGTCAGATCCCTGGTACTGTACACGGTGCTGGCCACACACACCTGTAATCCTAGCACTGGGGAGGTTGAGAGAGGAGAATCACTATGAATCTGAACTGCATAGCGAGACCTTGGATCAAATAAATAAATTATATTGAAGAACTTATGTTTCATCTAAACTTCACCTAAACTTTTATGATTTTACTGAGTTCCCTCTTCTAGTAATTTCTGTATATATGCACACTGATTCATTAAAACTGTTTAATGTTCTCTACTTAGTAAATACCTTCTCATTTCTTAATTTACTTTATGTAGGTTTTATGAGTCCTTTCAATGTCACAGTAATTTTGAACACTACTGAACATCATTTGGTATTCAGCCTTAGCAACTTTTAAAAAAATTTAAATAACTTATTTTCTTTTTTTTTAATAGTGTTGGGAATTGTTGCATAGCCTTGTGCAAGGTAGACAGGTACTCTGCCACTGAATATGCCTTCAGTAATTCTTCCCTTTTAAATACACTTCTTCCTCATAGGAACCCAAATTCAATAAAAACTATTCTCATTATACAAAGATTAAAAAAAAAATCTTTCAGTTTATGCTTTTGCCTTCAATTAGCCTTTTCTATTCAATTTTCTGGCTTAGTTAATATCAAAAAGATACACTAGTTTGTAATCTTCACGTTCCTTTTTCTTTTTGAAACAGGGCCTTCCTATGCAGTTCAGGGTGGCCTTGAGCTCACTCTGTAGCTGAAGGTTGCAAGAATTCTACCTCAGACTCCTGCATGCTGGGATTACAGGTGTATGTCACCAAGTCAGGCTCACTTTCCTCTTAATTGGATGAATAATCTAGTCCTATTACTCTTGGCCATTTGAAATAGATGGTTTTACTCTTTGTACCAAGTTACTTTTTTAAAGTAATTTTTAAAAATCCTGTATTTATGTGTTTGGTACAGGGTCTTGCTATGAAGCTTGGATTTGTAGTAATCGTCTTATCTCATCCTCCCCAGTGCTGGAATTTTAAGCATATGTCACCATGCCCAGTTTCTGTGGCCAGTATGGTGCACCTGGGTTCTAGGGCCTGCACAGCAAGTGGTACTGGGGACTGAACCTGTCCTTGTGCTTGCTAGGTAGGCACTTACTGTCAAGCTATCTCCCCAGCCCCCAAATTACTAACTATTGTAATTCTTTTAAAACTTTTGGGTCTGCTCACTTAACCTTGATGGTTTCCCTGCTTAATGTGTCCATTAGGTCTAAATCAGTGTGACTATATCTAAAAGGTTAAAAACTAATGGAAGCCAAATGTGGTGACACGAGCACATAATCTCAGCACCTGATTATAAGATTGCCCGAGTTCAAAGCCAGCCTAAACTACATTGCCAGGCTCTATCTCAAAAACACAAATAAAACAAAAATTAAAGGAAAGGTATTACCTCTATTGGTATTGCCCCTGTTCCACACATTGGATCAACTATTATATCAGTAGCTTGAGGTGCACAGAGCCTGGAGAAGAAAACAAAAACCAGTCAATATATATTTCAACCAAAAAAATTTAAAGTATTGATTTTTATATCAACCTTTATGAAAACATTAAAAAACTCAAACATGTTCAAGTAAAGTATGTACCAAAATAAGTTCACTAGCAATTAGACATTCAATGTTCCTTTAATTTTTTTTTTAGACATGATTTCAACTTTGAAGTACAGGCTAGCCTTTTTTTTTTGTATTTAGTACAAGGTCTCACCACACAGATTAGACTCATGATGATCCTCCTGTTTTCAGTCTCCCAAGCACTGGGATTATAGGAATGTGCCACTATGCCCAGTCTCAGTCTCTTCTTAGCATGCGTGAGGGGGTGGGGCTGGCACTGCACACTGGGGATCAAACACTGGTCCTTTTGCCTGCCTAAGCAGGCAGTTTAATCCACTGAACTATATGGCCAGCCCCCTTTTTTAAAAAATATATTTGGTACAGGGTCTCATTACACAGCTTGTTCTCACAGATAGTGATTCTCCTGTTTTCTGCCTCCCCAGCACTAGGATTACAGGCATGCACCACCACACCCAGTATTAGGGTGGTTTTGAACTCATTGTACAGGTCAGACACTTGTGCCTCCACCTCCCTGTCACTAAATATAGCTTAATTTGTAAAGATAACCTCAATGTAAAATAATTCTTTATTAGGACAGGTATGGTGACACACACCTATAATCCCAGAATTCTGGAGGCTATGGCAGGAGTATCGCTGTGAGTCTGAGGCCAGCTTGGGCTACAAAGTGAGTTCAAGCCTAACCTGAATTACACAGTGAAACTATCTCAAAAAGAATAAAAAAACCTTTTACTTTGAGCATTTAATATTTGGAAGGTATGACTTTATACATTCTTCATTAAATACTCTTTAAAGATTCTAAGTTTCTACTATTATTATTTTACATATTAAAGTGAAATACTATCTGTCCAGGGACAAAAAACTCTAGTAGGACACAGAGTCAGGATTACAACTGATGGCTTATGTGTCACCTCTTCAATGAAGCATCCCATCCTGAGGTCACTAGTTTTTCTTGCTCTTGTCCTAATCTGTTCATACTGCATTAAAGTACTTAGCACATGCATAGTAATTATCTCCCTCACAAGACAGATTCTTGGATGCAGCTAAATTCCCTTGTTCCTACCCCTCAACACATGACAACAGACTACTAGGCAACGGCCTTCTAATAAGCAACGCTGTATTCTTAGCCATGGCTGTTAAGAACAGTGAGGCAGACATCTAATCAAAACTATGGCACACAAATCCTCTCTTTATGAAATTTGGAAGAGAGAAAAGTCGTAGGAAGTACAAGCTGACTGTTCAAAACTGGAAATACATAAATTTAGCTGAGGATAATCATGTACACAGATGAACAAAGGTTAAGAAACCACAGGCTCTCAGAAAAAGGAGTAAGCTGTCTGTGTTTCTGGTGGTTTTCCAAGACCTGGTTTCAGCTTTTCTTGAAACATTGGGAATTCTACAAGACTTCTCATTTATTGTCCAACCTACCCAAGCATAATCATCACTTTTTTAATCCTGAACTAATTAGGTTACTAATATTAGCACCTAAAATAAATCTCTTCTCTGTATCCCTGACTCCTATAACTCTTGTGGCAGAAAATAAACATCTGAATGAAGACCTGGAGCTCTTATGAGCCCAGCTTTTCATTACTCGCATTGAATATGTCCCAATTGTCTTGAACTATGACTCCATAGATGAATAGGATAATAGAGAAATTAAAGATTGCAAAGAGAGAAAATACAATCACTTAATCACCACAATATACCAGGCACTGCATACAAGTTATTTTGCACATATTTCTGCATTTAATCCTTACTAATAATCCTTTTATAAGTCCCACACCAAACACCCATTTTGCAAAGGCAGATTCAGAAGCCTGAGAAGGTACACTCGCCCAAGTGGCAGAAAGTAGCTCTCAAAAAAAAGGATAAGGGCATAAGAAATCTAGATCTTATACTCTGAAAAGTAGAACATTTCCAGAATGATCCCTAGGCTGCTGAAACACTTAAAAATATGAAAGGTTCTATGCTAATTTACACAGTACACTCATTTTCAAAACATCTGCTTTCACCTGCATCACTTTACAAAAATGAAACACAGCAAAATCTGCTGTCCCAATATGCAATCTATCCTTCCTACTCCATCTGGAGGTCTATGAAACTATCATTCTCATTCTCATTTTAAAATCAAGAAAACTAAGAAACTGATTACATATTTTCAGAGCCACAAGGAATCATTCAATATACAAATAATCCTACTATTAGAATATTTCTTAAAAAACTGGGTTTTTTAAAATTAAGTTCGTTGGTATAATTTCAATATACATATTGGTCACATCATAGGAAAGAAAATCTTGCTTTTTTAATCTACTCAATACCAATACAGTATACCAAAGAGATGAAAAAAAATCTGCGAAAGGGAAAATTCAAAGCAAGGTGCAACTGTAGAGCGCAAAATATCCATTCACCTGAGCATCCCATAAGCAAGAGTTGATCTAAGAGTTGTAGGTCCAAAATGTGTAATATTTCTACGGTGGAGACTCTCCTCAGTCAGTGCAATGCCCACAACCATTTCATTATCATGGATATTCAAGAGAACCTGTAAGGTTAAATAAGACAAAAGAAAATAGTCTCAGGAGTTTTCACAGTGAATTCATTAATAAGATTTTTAAGTTGAGGCTTTATAAGTAAGCTTTGTTGGCTGAGGTACATTTTGCACACAGGCACACAAATCTTAAGTATATGAATTCTTAATGTAAAATTATGTAACTACTCCCCAAACAGTGGTACAAAGGATTTCCAGTGTCCTGAAGCTCCCTCTGTCTCCTTTCTACTCAACATTCACTACAGGTTAACCATAACTCGACTGCTAGTCATGTCATTTTCTTAAACTTCACATAAAAAAATGGTATATATTACTTTTTTGTTTGAAGTCTGTGCTATTTTTTTCATAAAATATATGGTATTTTGGCTTACAACTTGATCTTCCTCCCAATTTTATGATGCAAGCGTATTTGAAGGCGTATGTTTTTTACAAAAACATTTAAGCATATAGCGGTGCTACAAGACAAGCGGCGTGCTGAACTCCTAGGAACACACTTCAACCACTCTGAACAACAGTTAGCACCACACATTTGCCTTCTCATCTGTTGTTTTCATACTTCTGTGTTTTTTTTGTTTTTTTTTTTTGGCGGAACTAGGGATTGAACTCAAGCCCTTGCGTTTGCCAGGGAAGCGCTTATTCAACTGAGCTGCTTCCCGGCTCTTCTGTGGTTTTAAAAAACTAAACCAACTTGAAACATACCTGCGGTGGGGAGATGGCTCAGTAGAATAAACGCTTCCTTGGAAAGCGCGCGCGCTTCCTTGGAAAGCGCAAGGGCACGAGTTCAATCCCTGGTTCCACCAAAAAAAAAAGCAGGTCCTTGTAATGATCCATCTGTTTTGAGCCTCCCAAGAGCTGGGATTATAGGTGCACACCACCACGCCCAGTCTCAATTGCTGCCTCAGTTTATCCCCAGGGACCCGGCTGCCATGGCAGGCAGGGGATCAAACCCCAGCTGCTGCACTTTGCTTAAGTAGGCACTTTAGTCTGCTGAGCTATCTGGCTGGCCCCATACCTGTGTTTTTTGATTGTAGTTTACAGAAAGAAAAATGTTCCACCATCTCCTACCTAATATTTCATCCTGATTTTTTTTTTTTTGTGGTACTGGGAATTGAACTCAGGATCTTGTGCTTGATCTTATCAAGAGTAACTGTGACATTCCTCCATGCAAGGCACTGTTCTACACATTAAACTCATGATGCCACTTCCTAGTTATCCGCTCTTGAGCGAGGTAGGTAGCATGGTTTCCTGTACAGATAAGGCAACTGAGTCAAAAGCATAACTCACCTGCCCAGTCACAGAGCAAGCATTTAACCTGGGATTTAAATGCAGGCAGCATGGCTCAAGAATATGACCTTGGAGCCACCCTGCTATCACTTTTCTAGTTAGTTGGGCTGGTGATGTATAGCTCAGCAGCACAGCACCTGCTTGGCAAGCTCGAGGTCCTGAGTTTGATTCCTGGTACCCACCAAAAAAAAAAAAAAACTTTTCTAGTTAGTGCCCACTCATTTTATGACAGCTATATGAGGTAGAAAGAAACAGAATTTTTCTTCTGATCTGACATGCCAAAATGAAAGTTGTAAGGCCAGCAAGACAGCTCAGTGGACTAAGCACCTGCTTAGGCAAGCACAGGGATTGGGGTTCAATCCCTGGCACCATAAGCCATGCCAGCCCCATCCCTGCCACTGGGCATGGTGGTGCAGGCCTATAATCCCAGCACTGGGGAGGCTGAAAACAGGAAGATCACTATGAGTCCAAGCTGTGTAATGAGACCCTGTATCAAATGCAAAAAACAAATAAATTAAAAAGTTACAAAAAGACAGATTGGATATTGTCCCAAATTGAAGTGCACTAAAAGCAAGAGAAAATGACTTCTTGGTAACAATGGGAGTTGCTAGATCCCTTTGAATACTCAGGTTTAATGACTCAGGTTACTACTGCAATCAATCACCTGGCAGTGAGCAGGACTGTAAGCATGCTAAAAGTAAATGCCTGATTTGATGTTGAGCTTTTAAAAGTTCCCTTTTTTTTAGTCCAAATCCATAAATAAGACATATAAATTGTTTTAATTCTGGTTGATTTTTATAATCTGTAAGTGTACAAAACACACAAGAAAAAGTACTAGCTTATAAATTAGAAAACTTGTGTCTTGGTAGCTTCCACTTACTAAGTGCTCAGCACATGCCATAGTCTCGCAACAAGTAAGTACTTTAAAAATTTTATTTTGCTAAGTGTGGTGGCACATGCCTGTAACCTCAGTATTCTGGGAGGAGCACAAAGATAGAAATTTAGAGCTCAGTTTGGGTAATTTGTCAGCTTTCCAAAACCCTGTTTCAAAATTTAAAAAAAATGAAAAAGGGTTGCAGCTGGGTGTGGTGGCAGACACTTGTAGTCCAGCACTCCAAAGGCTGAAGCAGGAGGGTCGCCTCAAGTTTGAATCCAGCCTTCGGTACACAGGGGTTCAAGACCACCCTCCTGAACTGAACAGCAACCGCTTGTCTCAAAAAAAAGCTGAGAATAAAGTGCTCTTACTTACCTTCAGTACAACCCTAAAGATACATATGCACTACTATTCGTTCCACTTGAAAAGAGGCTGAGACAGCCATGTCCACTGTTACATAAAATTGTATCCAGATCAGTCTTTATCTCATCTCATGCTACTAGCACTACTGTCTCAGTTTAATTGTCCTGGACACTATCTTAGTCTGAAAAAATTCTCCCTGTGACCGCCTTTCCAATCATCAGTCAGAGCATACACTTACCTCCACATCAAAATTGGTCATGTCAGCCTTCCACTTGAAATGATCTTGAACAGCACCCCCAAAATCTCTTGCAGCCTCATTTGAGGTAAAGCAATGTTTCTCTCCTGCCCTATTGCATGTGACTCTAAACTTTAACACCTGAGGCTCAGTTTCTTCTTTGGAATGTTCATCAGTCTCAGTTTTGGAAGATGCTAGGTCATCCCCTACTAATGTTGATATCTCCTCCTTGATGGCTGGATTCTCGTAATAGTCAAGGACATGTGAATCTAAAGCATTGTTGACAAATCCTCTATCATCTCTCTCAACCAATTTGTCTCCCTGTCCATTTATAATTTTCTTTTTATTTGAATTCACATTCATCTTTTTGCGCTTTGTTTTCTTCTTCTTGAAACAAGTGTTAACTTCCCATACTTTTAAAGGATCTGACCATGGGAGTTTTCCAGCCAAATCTTCAAATTCTTTCAGAGCTTCTTCCTACAGGAAAAAAAAAAAAAAAAGAAACTCATCCATTTCTCACTACTTTTTTTTTCTTTTTTCTTCAGACAGCCCCACTATGTAGTTCAGGCTGGCCCCAAACTTGCAATTCTCTTCCCTTCAGCCACTTGTGTGCTGAGTTTGGACAGCTAGGTGCCACCATTCCCCAGTAACAAATACTACTACTTTGCTTACCATCATCTTTTTTGAAGGTGGGAAGAAAATACCTTTTGTTAACAAAATTAAGATTTCAATGATAAATTAAGATATATACATTAAACCAATAAAGAGTAATATATGAGCTAGGCAAGATGGCATACACTTGTGATGCCAGCACTTGCACCAAGTAGGCTGAGCAGGAGGGTTGCTGTGAGTTCAAGGCCAGCTGGGGCTACAAGGTGAGACTCTTGTCTTAAAAACATAAATAAATAAAACTTTAATAGAAACTATAAATAATCCCCCCCCTTTTTTTTCAGTACTGACCATTAAACCTAGGGCCTCTGTACAGAGGTGTATCCCCAACCATTTTTATATTTTAAGAGAGGGTTTTGCTAGGTTGCTTGGGCTAGGCTTGAACATCTGATCTTTCTGCCGTGGCCTTCTAGAGTGCTGTGATTATAAAGCATATACCTCCATGTCCAGCTTAAATTAAAATTTAAACCATGAGATGCTACTTCAAAAAGGGGATGTAGGTGAATAAAAGGGAAGAGAAAGGAGGGCAACTTAAAACTCACTGTTTTTGTGAAAAGCCTGTTTAATTTCTCTTTCTCCCTTCTATCTCATTGCTTGCTATAACTTGCTATAAAGAAGGAATACTATGTCATGTTACGTATTAAATACTTCAAAAAGAAAACATTTTTAAAGGCAAAATCTTGAGCAGTTAAAAATCTCTATTGATTCTTGTAGTCCTATAAGGAATAAAAATTCTTTGATGCCCCTCTCTTGCTAAACGCCCTTGAATAACTTCCCAAAGCACCAGTCTGACTCCTATACTGTTACATGTTTCAGGGCCAGTTTTTCCATTGCTCCTTTACCTCTGCTCCAAAGGTACTTACTGTCCATTCTGCACTGCAGACTTCTTCCTCACTACTTAAGAGCGCATCTTTCAAGAAGCCTACTTTACTGAATGTCCTTTCAAGTCATTTTCCCATTTTACTCTTTGCTGTGTTTAGCACTATCCAAGGTTACTAAGTTTATGTACTGCTTACCATCAAGGCTCTTCCCAGAATGTAGGTGCATGACCTTTGCTATGAACCACACACCTAGAACAATACTGGCATGTGGTCATAAAAAGTGGTCAATAAATGCTGCTAGATAACATGTGATTGAACATTAAAATGCGAAGTATAGGGCTGGTGAGATGGCTCAGTGGACTAAGCACCTGCTTAAGCAAGCATAGGGACCAGGGTGTGGTGGCACATGCCTATAATCCCACCACTCAGGAGGCTGAGGCAGGAGTACTGACGCTAGTGAGAAGATCTCAAAGAAAATAAAATGCAGGTAGGAAATAAACGTTACTTGAAACACCAGGCAAATGATAAAAGCAAGAAAGTGTCACTAGTTGGAGAAATAGCTTGGTGGTCTAAGCACCTGCCTGGCAGATGTAAGGACCTGGGTTCAATCCCAGTACTGCATGCTGTGCTAGCCCTCTGTTGAGCCAGCCACTAAAACCACACATGGTGGCACACACACCTGGGGAGACTAAGACAGAAGGATCACTGAGTTTGAGCTTCATAATGAGACCCTGTACCAAATACATAAAATGAAAAAAAAAAAAAAAAAAGAATAGAGTTGCCATGTGTGGCGGTACACACCTGTAATTCCAGCACTTGGGAGGCTGAATCAGGAATATCACTGCAAGTTCAAGGCCAACCTAGGTTATAAATTGAGTTCAAGACCAGCATGAGCTACATAATGAGACCCTGTCTCAAAAAGACAAAAAATAGAAATAAAAACAAAATAAAATAAAATAAAGAGCCAGGAGTGATGAGGCACGCCTATAACCTAGCATTTGGGGGCCAGGGCAAGACAGCTCAGTGGCATAAGTGCTTGCCTAACAAGCGCAAGGTCCTGAGTTCAATCCCTGATACATACATATATATATATATATACACATACATACATACATACATACATACCAGCACTTGGAAGGGTAAAGCAGGATGAGAGGTGAGTTGAGCTTGGGCTACGTAGTAAATTCAAGACCAGCCTGAACCACATAGCAAGACACTATTTCAAAAACAACAAAATCCCAGAAGAGGAAGCACATCATAAACATGAACTCAAAACAGAGATATAAAAACAGAAAATGAGTTGAACCCTAGAAATAGAGAGAAGGGGAATCTGTAAAATTCAAACAAAATACAAACTAAAAAATTAAATCAATGCAGACAACAATGAAAACCGCACACATAAGACACTTCCAAAAGCACAGCAAAACAAAGCAAAGTAACAATGAACAAAAAGTTAAAAAGGATCAGTGAGCTGGTCAGGGATTTAGCTCAGTGGCATAGCACCTGCATGAGGTCCCAAGTTTGATTCCTGGAATGAAAAAGGATCAGAGAGAAATAATAAATATGAAAAAACACCCAAGTGGTGCACATCTGTAATTCCTTCACTCTGAGAAGTAGAGGCAGAGGATTGTAAGTTCAAGTCTAGCCTTGGCTAAGTTGGTAATAAATCAAAACCTTGTTACCAAAATAGAAATAAAAAATTTAAAAAGAGCTAGGCTGTGGCTCTAGATTCCATCCCCAGTCACATACCCCAAACACAGTAAAGGTCAAAAGAGATCCCACATATGTACGGCCAGTTTCCCTAAATGAATCTAAAATAATTTTTAAAATTCTTTGTCAAAGAAGTCAAGTAAATTTTCCACGTAAATGGGCTGACAAGTCCTGAAAAGGAATTAACAATGAGAAATTTTCCCAAGCTGATATTTCAAAGATTAAAAAAAATCATTTGCTCATCAAGCAAAATATCAAGAAAGCAACAATATAGGGGAAAAAAAAATAGGATGACTTCAGTTTTCCATGACAATATTTGATAGAAGAAAATGAACCCTGACTACAATATTCTTGAAAAAGAAAAGCAATTCTAAATTTTGCACCCAACTCATTAACCAAATACAAAGATGAAAGACAAACATCATGCTCTTTAAGAGATAAAAAGAAAAATAAACCAAGCCATAAATAAAAAACTTGACAGTCAAAAAAGTGAAGTGTAGAGGCAAATGTTTAAAAAAAACATTTTCTGAAACCTAGGGTATGTGGCAATTACATGTAGTTCACAAAATCATGAGATTAACAATTTTTCATGGTCAGGCACCAAAAGTTCCTTTTCACAAATCAAAACTATTGTAAGTCTTGCTGTTCTTCTGGCACTTCAGCCAAAAACCTTTTCTGTAGTTACAAGGCAACTCTGAAAAGCTAGCTCAAGTAGAATCATGCCATGATCAAATTTACTTCTAGGGAGCCAAATGGCCCAGAATACAAATATTAGAATGGCAAAAATGCAAGAATTTAAGGATATATTAATAATGCCTGCAAGTTAGACAATTTAAGATGGAAAGTTCTATTTTAAATATTTGTTAGTATTTATTCAAATACAAAATTATTAAAATTTCAAATTGTTTAGCAGCCAAAACGTTAAAAAAATTGCCCATCATCTGTAAATTCCAAAGGTTATGATTCAGTTGGCAATAGCTATCATCAAAAGGGTTATAATGCTAGTGTTGAAAGTTACATTTACAGCTAATAAAATTCTTATCTATTTTCAGTAATTAGTCTTTTTAGGTCTGGTTTTATTTTTCCTAGGCTGCAGGTTCATGTCACTGTGACTTTTTTTGATGGTACTGAGAACTGAACTGAAGGCCTTGGACATGCTAATAAGCAAGTACTCTATCAAGAGCCCTTTTTAATTTTACTTTGCAATGGGGTCTAAGTTACCCAGGTCTCCCCCAGCCAGCTGGTATTAGTTGTGTATAACCATGCCCTGAAGTTTTGACTGGTTTTTGAATAATGATTTGGATGTGTCAAGCTGTTAGAAATAAAGACTAGAGATTAGGCAGTATATCATATTATTTTGAGACAGATTTCTAAGATGGGCAGTAATGTTAGTAGAAAAGTTTTTATGCATTTGACTCTATAAACCTAAGAAGAGTTGTGGGAAAAAACCAAAAGCTTTTATTGTAATCTATTTTCAGTCTTCCACTTGAGCAGCAGTTGAATATTTAGGATTAAAATGTTAAAAACACACTAGGGAGAAAACCGTTGCTCTAACAACTGAAGGTATTTAAATATTACTTTGGCTTTTTTTTTTTTCCCTTTTGTCTTTGAGACAGCATCTCACAATGTAGTTGAGGCTGGTCTCAAACTCAAAACAATCCTCCTATCTCAGCTTCCCGAGCACTGGGATTATAGGTATATGCCACTATGCCTGACTGGCTTTATTTTAAAAATGAAGTTAGGAGGGTCAGGGAGATAGTTTGGTAGTCTAAGTGCCTGTGTGGCAAGCACAAGGACCTGTGAGTTTGATCCCTAGTACTGCATGCTATGCTGGCCCCATGGCAAGCTGGGACATCGAAACCAGTCATGATGGAGCACACCTATAATACCAGCACTGGGAAGCTGAGACAGGAGGGTCACTGTGAGTCCAAACTGCATAGCAAGACCCTATAACAAATAAATAAATACATAAAAGATTTTTAAAAGTAAAAATGAAGTTAGGGAAGCAGGGTCAAAGCAGAATTGTAATGAAGCATTATCTGTAAATGACACAAACTATCACTTGTTTAGTTGATATTCTAGAAGCAATTCTAATTTGAAAATATATCTACATATTAGCAAAATTGATCTAAGGTTCACATCTTTTGTAAGCAAGTCAAACTGTATTCTTATAAATGTCTATTTTCCAATATTGATTTATTTAAAAAAAAAAAAAAAAACAACTTATTTTTCTCTTGTTTTTTAAAGCAGGGTCTATGCTGTTCAGGCTGGCCTTGAACTCACTGTGTAGCCCAGGTTGGCCTAACTCAATGCAAATCTGTCTCAGCCTTCCCAAGCACTAGGATCACAGGTATATACCAACCAACACACCTAGTTCTCTCCAACACTAAATTTTAAAAGCAACATTTGGGATGAAATGTCAGCAAATCCCTAATTTTACTGTAAAAGTTTGTCTGAATTTAAGATATAAGTAGGAGTGTAACTCAATAGGAGAGAATGCACTTAGAACATTTAAGGCTCTGGGATTCCATCCCCAGCACTGCTACTGCAACAGTAACAAAAAATGACAGGCAGACTCTGAGGAGAAATAACTTCTCTAGGAAAGATGGCTAAAAATCAGCTATCCTGTCTGAGTTAGCTCACCTTTGTTTTTTTGAACTGGAAATCTTTAAACTCCTGAACAACCACAAATAAATTATCAACTGATCTCAGACAATGAACCTGTAAAGAAAGAAATGTTAGAAACAGATTTCTGAAAAACCTGCTGAGTAACTGGAGCTATCAATATAAAGTATTTTAAAATTTATTTACAATGGTGTAAAAGCATCTATTGTCTATGTTTTGTATATTTAAAGTTCTCATCTCCTTTTCTTTCATCTTTTTAGTTCCCCAGCAGGTGCTTTTCTCTAGAGAAAGATGAGGACACACTGAAGAACAGAAGCCTTAAGTATTATATAGGCAACACCGGTTTAAGAACAGGAAAATGAAGACAATCAAGTGGGTCTTTATTGTATTTTCCTCATGGGTACACAATTTATCACTAAGAGCTAACAGTGATAGTAGCTGAGAGCATGATTTTGAGCTCCTGCCTGTGATGACTAGCTGAGTGCAGACAAATCACTTATTCTTAAGATGATTAATGAGGATAGCAATAATGTCTATAATCGTGAAGCTGTTCAAGGTATTAACTAAAATGTTAGATGTGAAGTAATTGTATACCATTTTGTCCCACAAATACTTCCTGGATGCCTACTATATATCAGAAACTAAGTTTTTTTTTTTTTTTTTTTTTTTTTTAATATTTATTTATTTATTTGGTACAAGGTCTTGCTACACTACAAAGCTCAGGCTCATAGTGAGACTCCTATCTCAGCCTTCCCAGTGCTAGGATTACAGGCATGCACCACCATGTCCAGTTTCATGGTAGGTACAGCATGCCTGGGGTTCTGGGGCTGGCACAGCATGTGGTACCAAGGACAGAACCCAGGTCCTTGCACTTGCCAGATAGGAACTTAAGACAGCTGAGCTATCTCCCCAAGCCCAGAAACTAAAAGTTTGAACATACAGAGGAAAAAAAAAAAATCCAAACACAAGCTGGGCATGGTGGCACACACCTGTAATCCCAGCATGCCATAGGTTGAGGCAGGAGTATCACTACAAATTTGAGACTAAGAATACAAATAGAAATATGAAAACAAGAGCTGGGGAGATAGCTCAGTGGAATAAGTGCTTGCCTGGCAAGCATAAGGTCCTGAGTTTGATCCCTGGTACCACCAAAAAAAAAAAAGAAATATGAAAACAAAAAGAAAAATGAAACCTGTGGTATAGAGTTCAAGACCAGCCTGAAATATGTGAGACCCTGTCTAAAAATCAAGCAGAAAAAAAAACCCAGGCACATTCCATGTATATGTACCATTTACATGGTAATCAGATATACCTTAGCTTTTGTTTTAGTTTTCTAACTTTCACTTTTCAACTATAGTTAATTCCTAATTAGAGTAAGAATGCCTGACACAAATCAGAAAAAAAACCTATGCTTTTGTACTTTACTAAAATCTAAACTTTAGCTAGAGACTGAGGTAAATAAAAGAAGTGTAGCACATACTTACAATTTCTTCGTAAGTCACAGAGGACTCTGGTGAATTCAACCACCAGGAAACGTTACAATTACTAATACAGCACACAAAGATAAACATTTATAAAACACACAGAGACTACAGCATACTAAGAATAGTCAAACTTCCCAAGCAGTACCCAGCAGAAAATACAGTAATGCTTTAAAATCATGTAACAAAAACTCCAGAGGTACCTCTAAACTAGAAAAAAATGCATAATATGACCAACTTAGAAAACTTTTAAATAGTGATTCATTCAAACCTGTGCCAGACTTTCCACTGAAATGTCAAAATATATCTTGCCCCGATCTTTGCTTATTTTGCAAGATGACCCCAATTTCTCCCTGATTTCATCTGCAGCTGTTTGCTCAAAACCAGTGGGGACAGTGGCTCCAATAGTGATGTGGAGATGCTCAGACTCATCTTTGCTGTCACTTTCTTCCGTCACTGGTATAGATCTCTGGTTCCCATGAAGGTTAACATCCAAGAGTTGGGTAGTAGCTTCTTTAATGTCAGACATTTTAGCAATGTTTCCAAGATCCCTAATAAAGTTCCAAAAGCAGTATACAAATGAAAAAGAAATAAAAGTCCAGATATTTTCACCTCATATTTCAATTATAATGAAAACACCTGTTTTGGAAATCAGCAACAAGGCGACACAAGCAATATAACCATATTTAAGTGACAGCAGCAGAGTTACAAGCCAATGATTAAAACTTGTTCATAACAAGATATCTATTTTCTAGCTTGATGGAGTGGCACCCGTAATCCCAGGTGTCTTAGCTCAATAGGTAGTCAGACAGGGCTGGGTCCTCAAGGAGACAAGATACCTTGCAACTATGAGAGATGGATGCCACTGCTGTGGGCCAGACAGACCTCAACACCAAAGATCAAACAAGTGCATACTTCTCCAAAGATAAGCATCAGGGATTGATAATCACCTTGAGGTAGCCAGAAAGAGTCACTAATCCAACCCCTACAGGATAAACCCGTTCTATATTCGTGTCCACTTGCTACCTGACTCAATTTCTCATTTAGTCCTGTATTTAATAAATTTTACCTGAGCAGCTGTACTTGTTGACCATATTGGTTGACCATAGTTTTATCCCACCTCATGTGCGAGTTCCAATGATTTCCACCTTGGATCCACCTCACTTAATAGTTTGGCTCTAGAAAAATCCCTAGAAACGGCAGGCTCCTGGGCAACTTCCTCTGGTCCCCCTTCTGTCCCTCTCCTGGGCAGGAACTGACTTTCCATCAATAAATATATTCTGCTCTTGACATCCGTTTGTTCCTAAAACTCATCGGTTTTAGAGAACAGGAACCCGTCTCAGGTATTTGGTTAGGAGTTTCATTCCCCTATATTACCAGCACTCTGGGAAGCTGAGGCAAGCGGATGATAAATTCAAGCCCAGGGGCCGGGCAGATGACTCAGTAGAATAAGTGCTTGCCTGGCAAGTGCAAGGACCTGAATTCAATCCTCTGTTCCGCCAAAAAAATAAATAAATAAAATTCAAGCCCAACCTGCGCAATTCAGTCACTTAGGGAAAATTTGTCTCACAAAAATAAGAAAGGGTAGGTTATAGCTCTATCTGAGGGGCGGGGGTTTAACAGTGGTCACCAGATTCTCAAAAGGTTTGAGAATCAAAACAACTGACAGATTGGTTACACACTCTTGCCCTGTGCCTAGGGCAGGCGACAATGTTTAACCTTACGAAGTGCCCTTCGCACGCTACCTCACCCACGTGATTTCCGCCTTAGAGGCGGAATGCGGAAGGACATCCTGCCCAAGATTACTAATTTATCAGTGGCGCAGACCGGAACAGAACTCAAGTCTCTTTGCTCCCACCCGGCGGGGTTAGCGGTCACAAGACTCTCGGGGTGCGGGGAAGGCCAGGGAGAGGCGAGAAGGCTGCGCGGGGGCCAAAATGAAGCTCTTCTCAGGGCGGGAGACAAGACAACGCAGGCCCTTCCTTCCTTCCAGCCACACTCCGCCAATCCCCCGAGCTGCTCGCTTACCGTCACCACCACAGACCGTTACAGCGCGAGCGCCTCGCCTTCCCGAATTTTCAGGCCAAGCTACCGTAGCCGCTGGAAGCACCGGAAGCGGAAGTCAGGCCCGGGGTCACGGTAGCTTCGTGCGAGGGTTCACGCGAGACCAGGTTCTAGGAGGGAGCATGCGCAGAAGGCTGAGCAGGGGGCAGGGCGTGGTGGAATGTCATATAAGTTTAGGCGACCGCGCGCGTTGTTGCGCTTGTTGGTGATAACTAATTTTTGTGGAGTCCTTAGTGGTGCCCGGCGCTGCAGAAGCATTTCATATGCGCCATTTCACTTACTGCAATAATTATGAAGTGATGGGGGCTGATTCCTTTTTTAAAGCTGGAGAAACTGAATCTGAGATTAAATGCCACTTTTCTTTCTGTCTTTATTTTCTTATGCAGTTCAGGCTGGCCTTAAACTCCCGGGGATCCTTCTGCCCTTGCATCCCAAGTACTGGGATAACAGGCGTGCACCACCAAGCCTGGTTTAAATAAACACTTTTTCCCGCAAAATTTTATTTTCGGCTATTAACAGGCTAGGATTTAAACCCAGATAGTGTGATTCCACAATCCTTGCTTTTAGTTCCACAATCAGTGTTGCTCAAACTAGTTTCTGATGTCTATATTGCTTTCACTATTTTTGTACTGCTTTTTACTTTATATTTTTAAAAATGAAAGTTTTGCAATGCAGCAAAACAATCCAACTTTTAAAAGGACAAAGGACTTGAATTAGGTATTCCTTCAAAGATACACCAATAGCCAAGAGGACATGAAAAGATAACTGAATATTACTAATCAAATGTAAATGGTTTATTTAGTATACAAGGTCTTGCTGTGTAATTCAGGCTGTCTTTGAACTCTGGGTAACCTGCCGACGTTTTGGACCACTGGAAACATAGGCAACACACCATCCCCACCCCTGGCCCACTGCAAATGACTAAAATTGGCAAGAATTGTACCCTTCCATTGGGGGAATACAACACTTTGTGGCCATTAACCTGATGGCCACTGTGGACTCACCCTTTCAGTGAAACACGTTCTTACTCAGCAGAGTGTACTTTTTTTCCTACCTTTAATAAATGAAAAGCCTAGCTACTTTTTGCTCCTGTCTTATCTAATTCTTTGTTCAGAATAAGAACCTGGATGGAAAGAATCTAGATGGAGCCCATCAGATATATACCTAAGAGACTGGAAACATGTCAAACAAACACATGGACACAAGTGTGTACAACCAAAAGGTGGAAACAATGTGAATGTCCCAGAGTTGATGAATACACAAACAGATGGAGTACCATATCCATACACTGGAGTGGAATGTTAGGCCTGAAAAGATATTGAAGTATTGTTTGCATATTAGATGAACCTCAGAAATGTATTCAGTGAAAGAAGCCAGACTCAAATATCACAGAAATGATTCCATTTGTGTGAGATGTCCAGAGTTTGCAACTGTATGAGACAATATATTAGTTGTTGCTTAGGATTTGAGACAGTTGGAGAGTGGCAGCTAAAGTGGATGGGCTTTCTTTGGGGATGATGAGAATGTTCTGAAATAATGATGGATGCATGTCATTGTGATTGTACAAAATATACTGAAATATTTAAAACAGTGAATTTCACTTTTTTTTTTTTCCATTTAGAAGAGTTTATTGAATGTCATTCTTACATCACATTTAGCAAAGAAAAAATTTTCCAGGATGGCATACTTTCATTTCACATTACGTTTGTTTTTAATGTTTTTCATAGTAAAAATACAATTAAATATGAAATTAGTAAGGCGCAGCATAAAAACTTCATGCTGAGCAAAAACAAGTCCAAAAAGTCGTATATCTACAGAATAGCTCTTGTAGCACGTTTCCTATGTGAATCATATTTAAATACAATTTTAGAACGATATTTAAATATATTTTACAATTTGTTAGCTGTAGGCATCCATTCTTGTTTCATGATCTGCTCTTTTGATTAAATTGATAACATAGAGGGGCCAGGGAGATGGCTCAGTGGAATAAGTGCTTCCTTGGCAAGTGCAAGGGCCTGAGCTCAACCCTAGGTTCTGCCATTAAAAAAAAAAAAAAAAAAAAAAAATGATGACATTTGTTAGGATCCACAGAATGCATTAAAAAATAGCAGTTACTTCTCAAGGTTTGAGAATGCTGGTCCACTTTTAGTGTAGTTTCCTGAGATTTCTGTTCCACTGAAGTCAAAACCAGGATTTTCTTTCTGGAATCTTTCCAGCGTAAGCTTTCGCTGCATTTGGTCCTGCAGCCATGGATCAGCAGCACATTCAGATGCTACAAGAGAAGTCCAGCAGCTTGCTGCCCCTCTCTTTGTCTTAGGAAGAACAATGCAGACCATTTTTCTACCCTCAAGTCCACCATGTTCCCTTATCAGCTATAGTAGAAGCAAAGAGTGCCCTGAAGGATCTTGCGGCCACGCACGGCCAGCGCCACGTACCAGCTCTGCAGGCCGCACTGGATGTCCTGCGCAGGAGTGCCAGGCAGCACCGCTTCCTTCAGGCTCCGGTACCACTGGCCCTACAGTGTCCCGCAAGGAACCACCGCACTGTACTACACAAACGGGCGGACGTACTGCAGCCCCAGCGCACTGCAGCTGCAGCTGCCTCGAATTTCATCTGAACAGAGGAAAGAGGAAGCTGGTCTCATCTGTGATTTCCTCTGCAAAGTGATTCTTCCTTTCTAGATTCAAAGGAGAGCCTGAAGGAAATGGGAGATTTAAATGGGATTAACATACTGTCAGGCATTTAATTAAAACAGAGGTACTCTTAAGAATACATACAGTAAGGGCCAGGGATATAGCTTAGTGGCATAAACATCTGTCTGGAAAGTTCAAGGTCTTGAGTTAGAGTCTCAGTACCAATAAAAAAAAAATTAAAAATATATATGTACAATGCTTGGGCATAGTGGGCACATCCGTAATCCAGCCGAGGCAACATAGTCAGTTTGAGACCAGCCTGAATTACATGGCAAGATCCTGTCTCAAAAACAAAAACAAAAAATAAATACAGCTGAGTAGATAGCTTAGTAGCACCAGGCCTGCCTGGCAAGCACGAGGTCCTGACTTGGATTTCCAGTACCCAAAAAAAAAAAAAAAAAAAAAGAACAAATACAATGTACCAAGCATAGAGCCGGGCGTGGTGGCGCACGCCTGTAATCCCAGCACTCGGGAGGCTGAGGCAGGAGGATTGTTGTGAGTTCGAGACCAGCCTGAGCTACAAAGTGAGCTTAAGGCCAGCCTGAACTGCATAGTGAGACCCTGTCTCAAAAAGACAAAAAAAAAAAAAAAATGTACCAAGCATTGTGGTACATGTCTGGAATCCCAGCACTCAGGAGGCTGAAACAGGAAGAAAGCACAAGTATAAGGCCAACTTGGGTTATGCAATCAATATTACTAAGAAGATTGTAGGAAAACAAAAAATTAAAGTGAAAAAAATGTTAAATTTTGGTCAGATACTGATTGGTACAAAAGGCTCTTAGTAGGCTGTAAATATAAAGACAATAAATAAGTATTACTTATTTGTATTTTAGTAAGGGTCTTCAGGATCTATAGGGTCTCATTACATAGATTGGACTTGTCATGGTCTGCCTGTGTCCAGCCTCCCAAGAGCTGGGATTACAGGTACCACCACACCCAGTCTCAATCGCTGTCTCAGCACACCCTTGGGGTGGGGCCGGCCTGGCAGGCCAGGGATTGAACCTCTGATCTCTGAGTCTACCTAAGAAGGCATTTTATATTATTATTTTTTTTGTATTTCAATAAAAATATATTTCTAGAATCTATACATAGGTAAATTCTAAAATAGTAGCAATACAGAATATTTTACAATATTTTAACAATTCATTCTTACTCAATAATTCACCTCTGTATTTTTCTTTCTAGATACATATACACTGGATTAAAGCAACAATCCTTTTAACTCCAAGTTCAATGCCTGAGTATTTTCACTATTTACAGCAGAAAATAGAAGAAATAATTACTTTTGCTTGGACAATTTATTTCTACACAAAGCCTAGCAATTTCTTAACTTCACATTATTCTGTCACAAATGATAATCAAATGTCCTAAATAGCTAAAAATCATAAAAAAATATAAGTCAATAAAATATATTAGGCCCTATTAGAAATATGTCAAAATAAAAAGCTTTATTAAGGAGATCCTTGGGGAAAAAGGGAAGAGGAGTCATACAATCAATATTACTAAGAAGATTGTAGGTAAAAACAAATTGTACTCCAGTTTTAAATCAAATAAAGGATGAAGGAATAGACCAGTGATGGTGAACCTTTTAGAGCTCATGATGATAAAATCAGCAATAATATGGCATGCAGGCCATAGGTTCACCACCACTGAAGTAGACCATCACAGTTCTTAAAAGCTATGGAAAACACAATTTCTGTTCCATCACAGGCCAGCTCAGTCCCTGAAGAGCTCAGAATCAGACTCTCCAGGCACTCTGGTCCTCTCTCACTAATTTCCTTAAACTGAACCTTAACCACTTTATGGTGGCAACAGATTGCTACTTAGTCTGACAGCAAACAATGGGAAAAACACTGGTTAGGGCACACTGACTTCACACAATCTCAAAACCCCTGAAAATAGGAGTATATATGAGTCAGTAAGAAACAGTATTCAAAGAGCATCTAATGTAATTTATAAACAAGCAGATGGAAAAGGCTGTATACAGTTGAAAATTAGTAATGTCTTGGTGCTGATTTTTATCAAAATGATACCAAGCTATTAGTTGGAACAAACTTTAAATGCACACTAAAGTGCATCACCTCAGTTTAATAATCCAATAATGACAAAAAAGACAAACAGTGGAAACAGTATCATACAGCACAACAGCTTGGTTTGGCTCCCTTTGGATAAAATCTCCGGTTTCCCATGGTTTTACCTAGAAATCCAGTTGTAGAATCAGACTGTGAGTCCATTTCAGCTAATAATTTATTTTGATTTTCAACTTCATGGCCTATTTCAATGGAAAGAGATTGCATAGCAGTTGCTTTGCTTTTCAGACTTTCCACGAGTCTCTTGTGTTCTTCAAAGGCTCGATACCCACTGTTAGTGTAGCCATAGTTCCCATAGCTGCCACTCGGGGCTCCTTCACCCAGGCCCGCACCCCTCATCCTGCCGAGGGGGGTGAGCAAAATGGCGGGCGAGACAGGACTGGCGCGTTCAGGATCTGGGGTCACCCGGACCACGCGTTCAGACCTAGGGCGCCGTGGAACGCCAACTTCTTGTCCCAAAGCGCCACGACAACAGTCTAAGCAGGCACTTTAAGCCGCTGAGCTATTTGGCTGGCCCTAAAGATCATTTTTTAAAAAGATAAATTAGCAAATATTACAGACAAACCAGCACTGAAGGAGACCTTGACATTGTGAGAGATTGAAACATCGCAAAAAACAAAACAAAACAAAACAAAACAAAAAAAAAAAAAAAAAAAAAAAACATGCTCTTGACCCGATTCAGTGTTATTTAATGTATGTCTTTACCTAAAATCGTGTCCCATGCACAGGTGTCATGCTTGGGGGAATAGTGATGTCACCCACCAGTAGTATCATGTTAGGCCTTCCATTTAAGCAACAAAGTTTACTGGACATGTGCTGTGTGACAGACCTTCCTTTAGAGACTGGGAAGGCAGCAGTGGAAAAAAAGTCCTTGAGTGTTTGACTTCTCTAGGCTCTAGATTTATACCCATTGGGAAAGCCAGACAGTGCAGTACATATAATGTTCCTGGGATAAGAATTACGGAGAAAAACTAAGCAAGACCAGGGTGGAGCTGCATAGAACATTCTAGAGAGATGGAGGACAGTGCCAGTTTTATGTCAAGAAGTAGGAAAGGCTTCCCTGATAAGATGACAAGAGAGCTTGAAGGAAATGGGAGTCAGCCTCGGCCAAGGGCAACGACAAGCTCAGCAAGGCTTGGGAATAGGTAAGAGGTCAGTAAGACTGGTGAGGAGTGAGGGAGGGAGACAGAGATAGAAGATACAATGGATTGAGTGTGTCAAACCAATGTTCTTCAAATTATCACCATGCCTTGCAATGAAAAAGTGTCACTGAGTCAGGCACGGTGGGTGTTGTAGACAGGGTTTGCCAGGAAATAGATTTAATACATGAGACATAATTTATAGGATATTTTTATAATATTCATCCAAAGAGTCAAGTGCAGAAGAGTGCAGGAGATCTGTCCACACACTAGAGACCCAAAGAATCTAGCTGAGAGCCGGGCGTGGTGGCGCATGCCTGTAATCCCAGCACTCGGGAGGCTGAGGCAGGAGGATTGTTGTGAGTTTGAGACCAGCCTGAGCTACAAAGTGAGCTTAAAGCCAGCCTGAACTGCATAGCGAGACCCTGTCTCAAAAAAAAAGACAA
>PVKA01018258.1:0-44207 GCA_004027165.1 Ctenomys sociabilis
ATAGATTTTACAGACCAATCACAATCATACACGTGTTCAGATGTCATTGGTAGGATCATAAAAACGGCGGGCTTTTCCCTGGATAGGAGGAGCCCAGGCACGGCAACAAGAACCAGAAGCTGGATGTAAGCGCCATCTTGGCAGACACGATGGGCGGGGGAGCGAGGAGCGGTCGCCATCTTGGAATGGCTCCCGACAATGAAACACCTTTTTTTAAATTTCTTAAGATAGTCAACTATTGAAAATGCTCAATACATAACACACAATTGACTGTAATAGCTTGTGTGGATATAAGTTGTATTCACAATGGACACACATTATCAGATTTATAAATTTAAAGGGATTTACCAAATAACAATTTACTTCAAAAGTGAAGTTTTCCATAAAATAATAATATAATAAAAGAGTTATGAAATATAGGCTAAGGGTCTCAACTTTAAATCTCTCACGTATGGGTATGTGATGTTTTGGAAATGAAGCCAGCTAACACCTCCTCTTATTACACAATTTATAGTGAACAATTTGGGGATCCTCTAGCTTTTCTACTGAGTTTTGCTTCTAAATAAAAACTTAAACATGTGGTACAATCTGCTTCAGGCCAATCATTTAAGTCAGTATATGATAAAGAAATGTCGTACATGCTGATTTCACAATTATAATTTATGTTTATAGTTTGCTTTTTGTGATTCTGTTATTTAGCTCTTTTATTTGGCCTTTTGGTTCATCAGTTCTGCCTCCTGCTCACGCATCACTCTCTGGTAGACTCCTTCCTTTGTTAGAGAGTCATTATGGCCAAGCCAAAAGCTATTATGAGGCTTGGAAAAAACTTTTAAGCTAATGAGATAAATCTGATTTCCCTTGGTCTTCTAAAACCAATAAAATATCTTTTCTGAGAGTAATATTTAAAAAAATAATTTGACTTATATAATCTGTTTAAAAACATGAAGGTAACATGTCCCCTGGGTGAGGGTGATTATGGGTATAGACTACATGTAGTTCGGTTTAATTGGATTAAGTTGAGCAGACTGACTTTGATAATTAATTTAGTATCATGATTGGTCTTTAGGGGACTATCTCAGATGAGAAATACAATTCTGCTGAAAGAGCATGACAGAGCTCAAAAAATAAACAAATTTTACCAAGTGCAGATTCAGAAAGGGAATAAGAAGTAGCATTAATAAACTAATGAAACATTACTTTATATTAGACACAAGTAATTGGAATTTGAAATTAAAACAGTGGCATAGCAGATATAGTACTGGAAACTAAAACAAAAATGGCTCTAACATGACACATGATCCTTCTATGAAAAATAATAAAAATCTCATGAAAGAAAAACTAAATGAATGAAGTGATCCTCTATTTCATGGCTTGTTAAGACTCAAAATTTCTAATGTTTCAGTCATTTCTAAATCATCTGAAGATGCAACTTAAATCTCAAGGAGTCATTTTTAAAATTTTTTCTGGCCAACTCTGGGGGCGGGGCCAGCATAGCATGTGGTGCTGTGGATGGAACTGTGGTCCCTAAGCTTGACTGTACTTACCTGAGCACGGGCTTTAGGCTACCTCGCTACCTCGCTGGTGGAGAGTCTTACCAACTATATATATATATATATATATATACATATATATATATATATATATATATGTATGTATCAGCAAACTTACATTTTATAAGTTTGCTTGAAGTTTTATTCATACAGAGAAAAGGTTCAACAAGCACATATTAAGGCAATAAATAAGATTAACCATGCTGGAAGAATGGCACAATAGCTCATTAATATAAGCCAGTAGTGAAAAGGACAGCAATATATGGGCATGAACATAGATATGAAATCTTTGCTAATGGGGGGTTCGGAAATTAATCCTTTTAGAGAGTCAACTGATTTTGAAAACATAGTAAACAGAATTCAATGAAGAAAAGATAGTCTTTACAACAAATGGTGCTAAACAACTGAGTAGGTACAAGCAAAATAAAATGAATCTAGAAAAATGTTTTATAACTTCCATGGAAGTTGCTCAAAGTGAAACTGAATGCTAACTGGAAAAGTTGAAGACTTCTGAAAAACACACTAAAAAGATTTGGGTATGACGCTACCTTTTAGGTACATATTAAAAAAACACAGTTTGGAAGAGAAAAGTTGCTAAATTGGACTTAAAGTATTTTACCCTGCTAAACATAGTAGTAAGCAAATAGAAAGACAAGGAAAAATAATTGCAAAACTTGTATCTAAAACTCTTTGTTTAAAATATACCAGCAACTCAGAAAATTCAGTAATTTAAAAGAGAAAGAGTTAATTTCAAGAGATTATTGGAGTTTTCCTGTTATGAATAGATTTATCTTTTATGTGAATCCTGGATTAATGTGTTATGTAGAGTGAATCTGCTATGTAAGCCAGCTTAGTGAGGTCTCCTATAGTCTTTCTTCCTCTTATGATCTGATTGGTGACCCCCCAGACTCAAGCAAGAGGACCATTCTAAGATGCAGCTCCTCAGACTTGGACTAGAGTTGTGAGCCAATGAATACTTGTTTACTGCATATTACACTTAGTTTGTGGTACTGTGTTCTCAGTCACAGAATTCCATGTAAACAACAGAAATAAACAGATAGGGGGAGAGAGAGAGAGAGAGAGAGAGAGACAGACAGACAGACAGACAGACAGACAGACAGACAGACAGAGACAGAGACAGAGACAGAGACAGAGAAGGAAAGAAATGGGCCATAGTTCTGAACAGGCATTTTACAAAGAAGATAGACATAAGGAAAATAGGCAAATGCAGAACAAACTATACCACAGAAACCACTTGCAAAAGGGTGATCAACAAGACAGAGAATTTTTACATTAAGAAAAAATATTATAGCAAAAGATACACCATCTGGGGCTGGGAAGATGGCTCAGTAGAATAAGTGCTTCCCTGGCAAGTGCAAGGGCCTGAGTTCAATCCCCAGTTCCACCAAAAAAAAAAAAAAAAAAAAAAATCCCAAAAGATACACCATCATTAATCCCCCTCAGTTTAAATGTATTTTTCATTCTTACCTCTTTGTTAAACAGTCTTGGAAGTTTTCTTTCCTGAGTACCTTTACAAAGTGTGGTAAAACCTTTGGTGAATCCTGCTGCCGAGAGTCATTCAACTGAAGCATTGTAAAAATATGATGTGCCCTCATTTTCCTTGTTTACTGTGTCTGGTAAGCTGTGACTTTGAAACAGCCATGACAGTACAAGTACAGGTGCTCACCAAAGAGAGTTCTAGAACCACTTCAGGAAGTGGCAGGAAGCCAGGCGTGGTGGTGCATACCTCTAATCCCAGCACTCCCGAGTCTTAGAGGGTAGGATTGCTGCCCATTCTAGGCCATCTTGGGCTACATAGCTAGTCCTGGTCAGGATGGACCATATAGTGAAGCACTGTCTCAAAAAAGTGGCAAGAACAATAAGTGTTCAAATCAGGTACAGATATTTGAGGGAGGTTAATGGCAATGTCTTCGTTGTAATTTTTTTAAAAATTTAAATGACCATCATGTTTCAGCCATCATGTTTCAACAAGTTAGTATGTAATGAACATAACATAGTCAACCTCATAGAAGCAAAAATGGAATGGCGTTTGTTAAGGCCTGAACCAAAGGTAAAATAAGACCTGAACCAAAGGTAAAATTTAAAGTGTTAGTGTTTTGGTTTTTAAGAATAATTAAGTCCTATCTATCTATAGGGTATTATCTATTTTTAAAAAATTAAATATATTTGGTACTGGGTTCTACTATGCAACTTGGACTCACAGTGATCCTCCTGTTTTCAGCCTCTCCAGCATTGGGATTACAAGTGCACACCACCACACAGGGTCTTGGTCTCTTGCTCAGCACACCCAGGAGGGTGTGGGGGTGTCACACCAGGGATCAAACACTGGTCTCTGCACTTGCCTAAGCAGGTACTTAGTCCCCTGAGCTATCTTGCCTGCTCTCTCTTATTAATATTGTTCTATTGTATACTTAGTTCTGTTAAAAATGCCTATCACAGGAAAAAGAATAAAACCAAAAACATTGACAAAAAGAATTGGAGGTAACGGACAGATTTATTGGAGATTTTAGTGAGGGTTTCATAGATTTATACTTATCTTCAAACTAATCAAATTGTATACATTATCTCAATTATGTACAAGTTTTTCCTATGTCAGAATCATAAAGATGCTGACATAATATGGGACTACTATAGGCAGACTCTCTACCCAATGTGACTGGTGTCCTTGTAAAAAGAAGCCATACAAAAATAGACACTCATAGAATACTATGTGACAATGAAAGCCAAGGCTGGAGTAAAGATATTACAGACTGAAATAGGCCAGAGATTGACAGAAAGAAGTGCACTAGAACTGAGGAAGAGGCAAGAAATGACTGCACTGCCGGCCTCAGAGCATACATCATCCTGGTGATTCTTGAACTTCAGGCTGCTTCCTCATAGAATATTAAGACAGTACATTTGTGCATACTGTGATTCTCACCTGTAGTACTGTGTCACAGAAAACCAATACAGTTCTGGAAATACTGTCACTGTCATCCAAAACGAGGAAAGTTGACATAAGATCATAGATGTAAATAGCATAAGCATGGATAGATGAAATGAGGCTTATGTAACTTGGGAGACAAAAGGAGCATTCAGCAAAAACTAAGGAAAACCGAATGATTGTCTTTATGGTCATGTATCATGCATAATGGGCATGCTCACATTTCTTGCTTTTATCATTTTAAACAAATGTGATAATAAATGATGAAAGGAGAAAGCTGCACTACCTTACTTTTTCTTACAAGCTAAAATTATTCTGAAGTCTGTAAATCAACAGAAAAGATGATGATAGCTAAACTGCTTTTAAATTAAAGGACACAAATATATACTATATATCTAAACTATGTTAAATACATAGAAAGTTGCATTTTAAGTAAAAAAAAATAATGAAAGTTCTACACTGTACTCACCATACAAAATATCTTAAAGCCTAGATAAAATATGATAAGAGGAATATTCAGTGGTGATCCATAGAGTAAAACAAGGGAAATTTTGAAATTTAATTTTTTGTGTATCGGCTGGGGAGACAGCTTGGTGGTGTGAGAACCTGTCTGGGAAGCGCTAGGTCCTGAGTTCAATCCCTCATACCATATTCCGTGCCAGCCCTGAAGCCGGGTGTGGTGGTGCACATCTGCTATCCCAGCACTGAGAGCCTGAGCCAGGAGGGACGCTTTGAGTCTGTGCTGCATAGTGAGACCCTGTACTAAAAAGAACTTTTAAAAAATTGCAAGTGTATAATAAATATTCAGAAAATGAAAGAAAAATGTGAAAGAGGATAAAATTATAGTTGGAAATATTAATACTCCAAATTTCTCAAGAAAAAAACAAGTAAAAAATAAATGCACTCATACCATGTATGACTCTCCTGTTTTAGGAAAATTTGGCTCACAATCTAAAGTGCTTGGTGAAATCTTGTTTGCATTAACAAACTTTTGACGGCTTGACAAACAAGACTGCAGCCACCTTCTCCACATGACCACAGAAAGCTTGCCATCTTCCCCAGAATTAGGGAGTGAATTAAGTTTGTGAGCTGAAAAATCACTGTACATTGAACATATGAATCACATAGTTGACTGAACTAATTAACATCTAAGTACAACATACACACATCTCCAGACAGAAAGTATGTTTTTCATCATTGTCCTATACACATGGATATTATTCCAATATGGAGTATAGTCATGACTATGAAATAATCTCAAAATACTTTAAAGAATTGGATATGAGTGAATTTTGCTATAGATATCCTTCAGGTTGGTCTTATACATAATCTTCTGTTAAAATAACAAAGCACTTTTAAAGTTGCAAAAATGCTCACTTTATCACAAGTGATGAATGAGGACTGGTAAAGAAGGGGAGAAATTTTGAGCTATGACTATGAAAGATTTTTAGCTGTGGAGGATAGAACTGAAAGTTTTATGGATAAAACCCTTTCCAACTTTGTGTTTCAAACTGAAGAGGTTAGGAGAGATTTCTAACAGAATAAAAATGTGTGTACATCCTTTGATTACCGAAAGAAGTTCATAAAAATGAAGAAGAGTTTTAAAAAAGCTATTCATTTCTACTTACATCCAAATTAACTGGAAACATCAATGATAAAGAAGTGATATTAAGATCAGCCAAAGAAAAACTTATACTGTCTTAGAAGTTTTAATTGCATTAAAGAAATAAGGGAAACTACAATATATTAGAACATTTTCATATCATTGAGAGAATAATTAGCATCGTATACATTCATGCACCATGTGATAGGGGCCTGGTCAGTGACAGATGGTGTCATGGGTGGCCACCACCCAACCCCATGGTAGAGCTGAATTGTTCCCAACTCGTAGTGCTATCAGAGCAGAGTGCACTCCCCAGTGCTTGTGGTGACACTGGTATCAGAAACGTTCTGTGCTTTGAGTCATTAAAAGCGTTATACAAAAAATTATATATATGATCCTAAACAATGGCTACCAGTTTATATACTTAGTATTATATACCTTTTATCAGTGTCATATACCCTTTTTACAACTTTCTTTCTTTCCTTCTTCCTTTCTCTCTCTCTCTCTCTTCTTTCTTTCTTTTACTTTTTCTTTCCTTCTTTCTTTCTTTCTTTAGTACAGGCTCCAGCTATGCATCCCAGACTCACAGTGATCCTCTTGTCTTAGCCTCCCCGCTGTTGGGATTATAGGTGTGCACTACCATGCCAGGTTTCAGTGACCTTCACAGTGCTCCCATGGTTCTTGGGGCAGAGCACCATGTGGTACCAGGAATCAAATCCATGTCCTTGAGCTTTCCAGGCAGTAAGCAGGATTTTGCCAAGCTCACTAATACAGCTTTTTTTTTTTTTTTTTTTTTTTTTTTTTTGGTGGTACCAGGGATCAAACCCAGGACCTTGTGCTTACTAGGCAAGCACTTATTCCACTGAGATATCTCCCCAGCTTTTACTATTACAGCTTTAAGTAATCTGCTTTATTTTAAAGAAAAATTGAATGCATGAGAATGGATATTAAGAAACATATAGAAACATCTAAAATTGGCAACATACAACAAAAACAATACCTAATTTGGAGATTTAAAAACATAAAATTTGTAGGGTCATAAATTTAGTCAGCTCAGCAGACTAAAGCACCTGCTTAGGCAAGTGCAGCGACTGGGGTTTAATCCCTGGCACCACAAGCCATGCCAGTCCCTCCCCTGTGGTGCACTGAGACTGTGAATGAGACTATGTGTGGTGGCATGTGCCTGTAATCCCAGCACTTGGGAGGCTGTAAACAGGAGAATCACTAAGAGTTTTATCTAGCAGTGAGATCCTGAACACCCTGTAGGTCCTGAACATCTCTAAAATACAGAAACAAGAAAAGATGTTGGTGAAAGAAAATATTTTCAGACATGATTATATAAAATAAAGTCATTTGCAATCAATAAGAGAGCAATGCAAGATTACTGATATAAAATTGATTTTGGGGGACTCTCCATAGGCACACTATACATCATTGAACACTTTCCTCTGTCAAGCAATGGCCATGACTCATCCACATGGCTGGCAGTGTCAAAAGATCTACAAATGTTGTACATGGTTTCAGGGTAAATCTTGAGGGTTTTTGACTGACCGTGTCACATAAAAGTTACATTTTTTGTTATATAGGTTTTGCCTTAACTTGGTCTTAACCATCCAGCAGAAAAGTATAACCATGAGGTATAAAACATAAAGCCATATTAATATGCTGAGCTTTAAAAGGCTCAAGTCAACAACTTCTGACATTGCCAATTCTGCTGATAACCCACTTCTATTATGGACTATTGGACTATATTGGATTGTTTAGCTGGATTCAAGCACCTGCAATATTTGAATAGTAATGGAATACCCGTCTCTGACAAAGAAAAACAAAAAAGGGGGATATATCTGTATATACAAAATAGAACAGAAATACAGCTACTTTCTCTTAATTCAGTGAGAACAAAGATTTGTACTAATAGTGTTTAAACAAGAAATCATGTCTGCATCTTGTCCTCTGAATAACTATTATGAAGACAACATTATGTAATGTATTAATTATTGTAATTGTCCTACTAACCTGCTTTGAAACTGCCACATTGCTATTTCTTTCTCATTAAAATGAAAAAAAAAATAAAGTCATTGTCTTTAGGGACCTGTTTTGGGTGATAAAAATCTGCCCCAAGTTGCATCTGAGTTCTCCCTATTTGAGTGCTTCTTCCTCAGTGGTGTACCTGATCTATGTTTTCTGTCTGCTGTTGTGTGTGACATGAAAATTAAAAGGTATATTCTCATATACTGGATTTATACACTATTTTTTGCAAATAAAGAAGTTAGAATCTAAAAAACTAATATAAAATTAATTTTAGTAACCTATTAAATTCATACACAGCAAAACATGAGTATAAATGTATTAAAATATCTTTTTACTCATGTTTCAGCATTTTACCAAAGCACTTTAAAATAACTAGAAGTAATACTGAGATAAGTTTTATCTAACCCCTGGCAAAATAATTTTAAAAAGTTGAATGGTATGAAAGACCTAAAAAAGAGAGGTGAGTAACATTCTTTATGAGTAAAAAGACTCAACATACTGAAGACAGAAATTTTTCTCTATTTTAATCATCCTGGAAACGCAAGGCAATTCATAGTAAAATTCCAACAGACATTTTCGTGAAAACTGACAGTGTAATTCCGAAGTTTGTATGGATTGAAAAACGAATATAATAAACATAAGTTATAAATACATGTTCTAATCAGAAGCCCACACTTATAATATAAGTATGGTATGAAAATAACATTTACCCAGTGTAGACGAGCAATAGATCTCATAAAATCAACAAAAATGTCAAACCTAAAGGAAGGCTAAGTTATATTGCATTTCTTAACAATTATGACTTGCAGTGTTCTTTACTAAAGCAATTTTAAAAAAATGACTGATGTCAAAGCTACCTTGTTTAGATGGTTACCATTACAGAGAATAACTGGCAAACCTCACTAAAACATTTTTAAAAATTTAGTTTACAGCTATTGGGAACTCCAAGGGCATAGGTACATACCATCGGAGGGAGGATAACAGTGAACTGAATTTTACTTATCCTAGTGGCCAGAACAAATCAGTCACTTCTCTGTTCTCATCAGTTATATTTCCTCATGAAAGAGGATTTTATTGTTTGCAAAAAGTACTAGTTCTGGATAGATTCCCAACCAAGCCAAATGGAAGTCTTTTGTACTAGTCCTGCTCTTATTTACTAAACATGTCCATGAATGTTCAGTCCATTCAGCCATGGCCAAAATGTAGGCTTTGTTTTTAATAATTAAAAACCTAAAGTTTCAAATTTTTGGAGAGGAGTAACTTGTTCATTTCACTTGTGTAAAGTTTCTTGAGGGTTCCAAGAGTACTCCCTAAGCATTACTAAATCTAGCAGGAAATGCAACTAAGTCATTTACATAAGGGTACAGAGTCTGAGGATTGTGTAGTAGACATTGTGCCTGATTCTGTTCCTCTGAGACCCTTTCGTCATGTTAATGGTTACAATCAATATCCCTCCCTGAAAGATATTGTGATTCACACATATGAGCCCCTTGGACCAAGGATAAAGTATATAGAATCGATTTTCTTAAGCGTTTGTTGTTCCATAGTTTTTCCTCTTTATCCTAGTACCCTTTTCCTCAGAGACCTTTCACTCCTCAATCCTCACCTCAATATCTACTTGGAGGAATACAGTCTAGGCAAGTAGGGCTTGGGTTGCGTTTGTCTTTGTGTTTCAATTCCAAAGAGTGGGGGAACGTTACAAATACTGAAAAATGTTCTGCCAAATGAATGATCCTGAACAGCACTTCCATTTGCTAGGATGCAAATGCACAGAATGTTTGAGTCCAAATAATTGTTACTGTTTATAGAATATTTGCTACTTTTAATAACCTCAGCTTTTTGAGAGGGTACCTGGAATTGAACTCAGGATCTTGCACTTGTCTGGGCAGGGGCTGCGCTGTGCTGCTGAGCTATATCTCCAGCCTGTATTTGCTACTTTTAGACATTTCATCCAACTGTGTTGAATCATATCTACATTTTACTGAGAAAGAAACTGGAAATAAGAGATGTCTTTGCCAGAGACCATGCAGAAATAATGGCCTATGCAAATCCATTTAAATTGTTTCACTGCTGGTGGAAATTTGATTACTGGAAATTAATTAATTAAAATTGAGTTCATTTTAAAAGAGTTAATAAACTCTGAGTTGCAGAGTGTCAAATATATAACATATTTTTGAAAATACATACCAACAATCCAAATGCACTATTTGAGTTGTAAAAAGCCATTTTATTGAATTTCCTAAATATATACATTTAAATTATGTTCTAAAACTCTTGCTAACTAATGTCTTCCCTCCACCCACTCTCCCAGACATGAGGTAGCATCACATATTTTTTTGTAGATAGTGCCCTCAGCATCAGTCTGGCATCTGGATTATGTAAGGCATAATTGGATTTACTGTGTGCAATTAACGTTGGGATATTTTTGCTGTCGAAGCACTACTTTGCAGTTTTTGCTGAAAAGGATGGTTAGGCATTTTGTTTGGTGCATGGAAAATCTGCATTGACAGTGCTTCATAATGGACCCAATTATCAGGTATGCTGTTAGACATAGCCTTCTAGACCCCAATTTAAATAGAAAGTAGTGACAATTTCTTTTGTGAGATAGCCACGACAGTGAAAATCAACCATATGTGAAATCCTACTTTCTTATCAAGGGGACAAGGCACTGAGGATACTTGTTACTTAAACATAGACTTTGGGATCTCAGCAATTAAATTGCCAAACAAAGAGTGACAGCTAGTAAGATATTCTTCAAAAGCCAAATTCTTGCTGAATTAAACAATTAGCACAATTAAACAGAAACTTGAACTATAACTTGAAAAAAGAAAAGTAGTTCAGTGACAGAAGACCAAAATACTTTTTCATATTCTGAAATAAAGTGCATTTTGGTTGTCTGTTTGTACATGGAATTATGTGAACATTCAGGAAAAATAAAAGACATATCATTTACTTTGGTGTGTGTGATATTTATTTAAATATGAAATTCAATGAGAGATACCATTGTTTAGTACTTATATCTGTGCATAAAACACTTCCTTGGAAATCAGTGGACAATTTTTAAGTATGATTTTTTATATATTAAAAGTGAAGGTGGCATTGAGGAAAAATTCTCTCATGTCTGTAAGCAGAACTATTTTTCAAAGCTCGATGGGTTCCCCATTTAGAGATTTTAATCAGTGAGAGCCATACATGGGTAGTTTTAGTTTCAGTTTTCAGTCTCTGTCAGCTGCAGAGCTATATTTGTAAAATAACAACTTAGTGCTTAACATACAAAATTACAAACATTTTCACTTGTGTTGTTAATTTTATTATATAATATTAATCCTGACATAATTGTCAGTACATCTGAAAGTAATTACCATTGTACACATACAACATGTTCTTTGATTCTGAATTTAGAAAAATACTTTATTGTTTTGTTTACATAGAAATGGTTTAATATTTAGGGTCTTTCAAAGCACTAGATTTTGACTGAAGACAGATACTAGATTCTCAAAATACTTACTGTTGCCTCAAGGCAAAACTATGTTCAGGTTGTAGGTGGATCTCATATGGGTGGGAAGAAGCCTGTATGCTGTAAGGTCTTGATCTTTAAGAAGAGGAAGTGAGGTGGTTAAAGAAAGTAGAAGGACATGTAGCTCATCTTTATGTAGTGGGTGTAAAGTAAGAGTAGGCATACACATGGGAACCATAAAGTCATTCCAAGAATTTCAGGAGTATAAATTGTTGTGGGAGATTCCACACCAGCTACTCACTTTCCACATACATCTTTCCTTACAACTTGTCTATGAGCATCTATGAGCATCTATTTCATTATGCAAAGTCTTATTTTCTGTTTCCTTGTTTAAATAAAATCACCCTTCCCGTGCTTCACAAAACAAGGGAAAAACCTCTAATTTACTTATAATTTATTATAGCAGATTGTTCTGGGATGTAAAATCTCAGAGGTTCCAAAAGAGCAATTTAAAATATTGGTGAAGGAGTAGAAGAGGAAAGGATTCAAATGACTGTATAAATAATCCTTTTGGAGAGCAGTTGCATTCTAATTTTTAATTTCAGCAATATTGATGGAAGATCAAATGGATTTGTCCATGGAGAGTTCATTAATAACAATTTTGGATAATAGGTCATCATGCAATTTTGAATTATAATGCAGCAGTACTTCAAATAGTTGAACCACAAAAGCTTTTCTAATTTGTTTACTAATATGAATAAAGTATATCATGATTTTCCTTTATTAAAAAACTTCATGGATCTAGATATAAGTGTTATTTTTGACATATCCAAAATATTAACAATTGAATTTCAAATCTAGATTAAATTCATGCCTTTCAACTATCCAAAAATAATGGTCATATTAGAGATCATAATATTTATTCACACATACTTATTTTATTATTATTATTTATTATTTATTATTTATTATTATTATTATTATTGTATTTAGTACAGGGCCTCCAGGATTGCACTATGTAGATCTGACTCATAGTGATTCTCTTGTTTCCAGCCTTCCAAGTGCTGGGATTGCAGGCTCTTGCCACCATACCCAGTCTCTATAGCTGCCTCAGTGTACCCCGGGGTACACTGGTCAGCACAGCCAGACACTTTTAAACATTGAAAGCTTTACAAGAACTAGTGAGAATTAAAGGTATATACCTTTATTTACCAAGGGTTAATACAATGGTTCTCAATAATGTATTCTAGTGTTCAAATTTGACATAGATATTTAATAGGCTTAATTGCTATTAGCAGTACTATTATTTAAAAAATCCAATCATTTCTCGTTTTTTATAAGCAGACATGTTTTAAATGTTGATGTAATAATACTAACATTAAAATTCACTGTTAAGGGCTGACCTGATAGCTCAGTGGGCCAAAGCGCCTGCTTAGGTAGGTGCAGGGACGAGGTTCGATCCCAAAAGTACCATTCCAGCCCTGACCCCAGGGCCTGAGACTGGACACGGTGGTGTGTGCCTATAATCCCAGTGTTTATGAGGCTGAAAACAAGAGACTCATTGCAAGTCCAATCTGTGTAGTGAGACCCTGTAGATCCTGTAGCAAATACATGGGAAAATAAAATAAAATAAAATAAAATGAAATTCACTGGTTAATATTAACATTTGGGATTTTTCATATGGGGATAATTTTATACACATATATATAGTCCTGTCATTTACAAATAATGAGTTTCTTTTAATTTTAAAAAATTTGTACATGTATTTCTTTTATTGCCTTTTTGCATTTCTTATATCTTTCAGTGAGGAAATTTGGAATGGTATGGACAACTTCACATAAGAGATTTGCTTTTGCTTCAAGCTTTAATTCAGATTAAATATGTTTTGTAGGATCTTTTATTTTTTAAGTGTTTTTCATGTCCAGGGTGATAGCTCAGTAGAATAAGCACTTGCCTGGAAAGCTCAGAGTCCTGAGTTCAATCCCCAGTACCACAAAAAAAAAAAAAAGAAGTTTTTCATAGTGTTTTTTGTTTCTTTTAGATAGAGTCTTGCTATGCAGTTTATGCTGTTCTTAAACTCACTACATTGTCCAGGCTCACCTTGAACTCATAGTAACCTCTACCTCAGCCTCCCAAATGCTGTGATTACAGGTGTGTGTCACCATGTCCAGCTAAATAGTGGTAATTTTTTAGAGTATATGAATTCTGCATGTAATTTAAGGGTTTTTTATGTTATCACAATTATCACACAACATTTTTTTATTTTATGGTGCTAAATTGAATTGATTGATACTTTGAATGACTGTCAAAGCTTTGAGTAGGTGAGAAAAGATACTTAGTCAAGATTCATGTCTATTTTAATACACTATTTGCTATGGTCTATAGTGTACCTTAATATTTTTCTATATAATTTTGTTCAATGCTGTCATTTGCAGTAGTTCATTTTCTCTTTGTTGGGATCACTGTGCAGCTGCACAACAGTTTACAGGGGCAGAGGTTTGATTTGGCCGAGAGTTTCAGAGGTTTCAGCCCGAGGTAGGCTGACAGGAAGGCAGGAACATCACAGCAGGGAACTGAAGATGGAGGTCAGTGGTTCAAAGCCAGGTTAGTCATTTGCACCACAAAACAGGGCGAACCAAGAAAAAAAGACCAAGATAGAGAGGTGTGAAGGCACGAAGCTGCTTAGCTCATGGAAGCCAAGAGACAAAGCAAGGGAGCAGTGCCGGAGGTAGAAGTAGAAGGGCCAGGAACTAGAGAGAGAGAGAGAGAGAGAGAGAGAGAGAGAGAGAGAGAGAGAGAGAGAGCCATCATGGCGCTACAGCCCACCCAGACCCAGCCAGAAGTGTGCTTCCCTAAACCCATAGGCCGCTACCAAGCCAGTCAACTTGACAATAATCCCACTTACCTAGGAAAATACTGCTCTTAATAGTTTAAAATAATTTTCTATTGTAAAATCTGAATTCAGTATCTAGCTTTTGATTTTATTTATGGTGTTCTTGAGAAGGAATAGCTGTAAGGAAATAAATTATATCACTATTAGTTAAAAATCAGGGAATGGGAAAGGCAAATCAACTATAAAGGGATAAAATTGTTGAAACAATGAAACTATTCTGTATTTTAATTAGGATGGTAGTTACATAGAGGTATACATAGAGTAAATATCTCTAAAATGTACAAGTTATGCTGTACACATATAGGTGATGTGAATTTTATTTTCTAACTTATTCATCAATATATAAGCTTTATAAAAATATAGCATACTGCTTGTATCAGTATCATACTTAAGTTAGTATTACTTAAAAATACATGTGTAAAGGTCACCAATATCACTTAATGGAACAAGTGCCTGCTTAGACAAGCACAGGGATCACATGCCGCTCTGGCCCCTCCCCTGGGCAAACTGAGCTAGTGACTAGGTCTGTATGTAGTGGTGCACTCCTACAATCCCATTGTTGGGATGCTGAAAACAGGAGGATCACTATGAGTCCAAGCTGTGTAGTGAGACCCTGCACCAAATATATCCACAGGCATACACCAAAAAGGAATCACAACAAAAGAAACATTTTTAATATGCTGACTTTGAACTAAAAAAAAAAAATGTTAATCATAGTTCTGCTTACTAGGTTTTTGATTTTGGGTTTGTCATTTACCTTCCCAAAGAGGTCTCATTTATAAAAGAAAATTCACATCAACTCCCTTTAGATTTCTATTAAATACTACGTCAAAATACAAAGTCCAAAGTAGCAATGCAGTAAGCATCAATCACCTTAAATGTCACTTGTTATTAAGTATTTTCACAATTATCCTACCTGGAGGACAATAAAGCTTTCACTGACCTGCACCTTTTGAATTTGTAATGGGCTTTCTTTTTGTGTATACTGAAATTATATATATTGTATATATTGAAATGAAATGTGGCTGCGTGAGTAGAATATTTGAAGTGACAAAACAGGCCTTCTTTTTTTTCTTCATTCAATAAATACAAGCTGCTTACTATCACACAGTTTGATTTTGTTTTCCAAGCTGTCTGGTCCTTAAACAGGAAGCTATTTCCCTCACTTGCTGCCACCACATATTCCCAAATTGTAAGCCAACCGAGGCGGGATCTGACCTCCTGCTCCTCACCGACTGCAGCGATGAGGCAGAGGATGTATTGCAACCTGGACTTTAGGGCTCCCTTCATTGCTACCAGTTATCCAGCCCTTTTGCTGATTCTAGGAAAGAATTATTTTAAATTTTTTATTGTTGTATTTTTTTAGGGAGGGGTCTGCAAGGTGTTCAGACTCTCACTACTAGATCAGACTCATAGTGATTCACCTGTTTCCAGCCTCCCAAGAGCTGGGATTAGAGGCACGCACCACCACAACCAGACTCAATTGCAGTCTTAGGTCACCCTGGGCCGTGGGGCCAGTATGCCAGCCCTGGGGGGCCAAACCCTAGTCCCTGTGCCTGCTTGCTAGGGCTTTAATCCTCTGAGCTATTTGGCCTGTCCTTTAAATTCTATAATTGAAAGTGTGAATTTATATTTCCCACAATAATAACATGCTACAATGAGACAGAAACATCATTGCCCCCAAGATTATTACTGCTTGAATTGAGAATTTAGATAATCTGCTTCAAAATTGAAAGGCACTTCAGTCATCTGGCTATGCCCCATGAGACTTTTGCCATGATAAAAAGTCTTGTCAGAGTAGATTCACATTCATGTATTCTTTCTCATGTGTGGAAAAATGCATCACTTCTCCTGCCATTCTGTCATCCACCATGTAAGAATGTATGATCACAGCTTCCCCTCCCACCCAAAGCTGCCTCAGGGAGGCCCTCACTAGACACCAAATGATTCTTCCTTGATATTTTACTTTCCAAGCCCCATAACTATGAGAAATGTGCTTCTGTTCTGTTCAATTTCTAGATGGAACCTTCTTCCTGGGCTTTGTTCTCACAATTTTCTTTTGTTTTCTTTTATCTTTTCTTTTCTTTCTATCTTTTCTTTTCTTTTCTTTTCTTTTCTTTTCTTTTCTTTTCTTTTCTTTTCTTTTCTTTTCTTTTCTCTTTTCTTTCCTTTCTTTCTTTCTTTCTTTCTTTCTTTCTTTCTTTCTTTCTTTCTTTCTTTCTTTCTTTCTTTCTTTCTTTCTTTCCTTCTTTCCTTCTTTCTTTTGCGATACCAGGGATTGAACTCAGGACCCTGTGCTTACCAGGCAAGTGCTTATTCTACTGAGCTATTTCCCTGGCCCTCTCACAATTTTCTGGTGATGCTCTGAATAGGCTTCCCATCTCTTTGGCTGGAAATCTTAGCCCAGAACCACACCTGAAGTTGTAGTCCTTTGACATCTAAATGGAGGCTGTCATCTCCCATATCTCTGCCAAACACATCCCAGACTTTTCCTGGCCCCAGAAGAGCTACTCCTAGTGGGGCTGGGAGATCACTATTTGTAGAGAATGGTGGAACCTAGAAAGCAAGGGGGTAGGAGGAAGGGCTCATTGAACTCAGGCAGGCAACCAAGAATGACTTTGGTGATAATGTTTTGGAAAATAACTACAGCTTCTGAGAAGATGGCTGATTCATGCTAATATTATCAGATAGCTTATTGCTTGATCACAGCTTGCTTCCTGTCATGTACATTCTCTTTTTTTTCAGTATAGACCGGACACCTGTTTCCCAAATCTATAAGTTCTGCTTTGCTTTTCAATTTATAAGTCCATCTTTAAATTATTCGATTTCTTTTGAGTTCTACTAAACATAATCTGGTGAGCCGTGCTGTGCTTTCAATATGTTGCCTACAGATTTCAACATTAAATTAAATACTTACACCTTTTAAGTTTTCCAAAATACTATAACATGAACACCATTCACTTACATTATTTGCCATTTAGTAACAAGGATGGTTCTTACCCCTGTTTCCAAAACATGTTTCTAATTTCTATCCAAGATCTGATTCGAATGACTTTTATCAAATACAGGCCTAACTCCTTCTATTAGAGAATATGTATGTGCTTTCTAAACTGACTGAGACTTTCATTACTCCTTGTCTGTTTTCTGCTGTGATCATAATCGCCTTCCAGAGTCTTTTCATGGCATTGTCAATAGTCAATTGACTCTAGATCTGTCAACTGACAGAATTAATCATTGAATTAAGAGGTAGGCAAGGATTAGAGCTGCTCATGCTACTGTGACAAGAGAGCACAAAACTGGCAGAGCTGACAGGTGATGAGCCCAACCTAGACCACTATCTTTCAAACAGATCATGCATCTCAAGAACTCAGTGGCAAACTTGTCTAATCCAGTCATTTTCCAAAGGTCCACCTGTGACCACAGAACCTTTGGGAGCATGTGGATGTGGACCATAGCAACAATAATTAAAAAAGGTCATCACTTCATAACATTATTAGCATCTAAAAACAAAATCCTCCATGAACTACATGAGTACTGTCTCCCAAGAGTCAGATCCAAAGTAAAGACTCTACCCATACAGACTCAAGTAAAGTTCGTGGTGAATGATGGTCCTGATCAATGCAATAAATACAAATAAAATAACAACCATAATCACTCTCACAACGAGTTGAAAATGTAAGAGGTGATCCATGTATCAATGTATCTATTACCTATCTCTATCTCTGTACCTATCTGTGTCTCTATCTCTATCTCAATCTCTGTACCTATCTGAAACATATCCCCACTCAGAGAAATGAAAATAAGCTATGACACACAGGGACATAATAAATCTTAAAATGATGGATAGTGTGAGGGAAGAAGCCAAATAAGTATCACATAATGTTTTATTCTATTTACATAAAATTCTGGAAAATATTGTCTAATCTATAATGGCAGAAAACAAATCATTAGTTGCCTGAGAATGAGAAGAGATAAATTATATAGAAGTGGGATAAATTTGAGTATGATGGATAGATTCATTATTTTGACTGTGATGAGCATTTTGACAGCATATACAGTACATATTAAAATTCTTCAAAATATATGATGTAAATATATGCAGCTCATTTTAGTTTTTCTGGCTCAGGCCAAGGTCTTTTGAGTTTCACTTTTTTGTGTGCGAGTGAGCTGATTGGTGGCTGAGGCTTGGTTGGTCTAGAATCACTGTGAGTGAGCTACTCCATCTCCAGGGACACAGTTTCTAATCTTCTGTAGCTTGGCCAGATTGCTCTATTGATGGTGGCATAGGTCTTAGAAATTGATCAGACCCTGCAGTACTGCCCAGAACCTGCATGTATTCTGATATTACTACCAGTTCAGCCTTCACATTTTCACCAAAGGAAGCAAACATCAGCCTGGAGTCAATGAGGTTGCTAAATGGCCTCCAATTATTGATGAACTCACATTTCAGGGGTTATTGGTGCAACATAACTCTTTAGGGTACTTAAAAAATCCAGCTACTGCATGCGTTTCAAAAATAACCACCAAACCCATGTTGTAATGAGGGCACTTTGTGATCTCAACATTAATCTACATGTTCTTTTGTAACAGTAAAAGTGTAGCTCAGGCATAAAGGGAAGACTTAGTCTTATTAATCTTTAATGTTCTGGGAGATTATCTTCTTCATATATTTCTACTTTGATTTAACCATCTCCTGTCTAAAAGTTTCCTTATGTTTCATGTCTTTATCTTAAGTTTGTGGTTGGACCCTGAGGTACTGTTCAAATTGCTTACCATCTAGTTATTTTTTTAAATGAAACTATGCATTGCTCAAATAACTATGCAGCTAATATTTGATTTACACATTCAATATTGTATAAATTGTATCCAAACTCATATTGATTTCAGAATAATTGGAAGGTATTTTACTTTCTTTTCTCTTTGAATGTAAGATATTGTAGAAATAACTTGCCTGATCAATATATGACAGACAAAGAATCAATGATGCTTCAGAGAACTAATAGTGCATGACTCTAATCTCTTGCTGCATAAACCCTCCAGGCTTGCTTTAAAAATCTCCATAAATGCTACTACTCATGCATTATAGAAGGATAGAATAGAAACTCTAAGAGTTTCTTATAATTACAAAACTTATACTCTTTATCTAAAATAAACCCAGTTAGAAAAGGATTTTGAACACTTGGAAGAAAATAGTACCTTTAAAGGCTTAATTGGTACTGTGTGGGGAAATTATTTTCACTCAGTTGGTAAAATATTTCATCATTGAATAATCAAAGAAAACCTAAAATCCACAAAGTTTGAGTATTTACTAGAGTGGGAGAGAATTAACAAAACATTTTTATATTACTCAAGCATAAATTACTTATTATGTTAGAAATACTTCATTTTAATTAAATCTGCATAAATCCATTAGATTAATGAATCAACACTCACAATGGTAGCTCTCAGACTCAGAGTATCCTGGGCATGCATTTGCCTAGCTACCCAGTACATGTGACTGCCCTCTGTTTTTATTAAGTGTCCTGCTTATAAATCTGTCAGCCCACAACAGAAAACAGAACATTTGCAATGTCATGCTCCTGTGAAGCTGCATTTAAAGCATGCAATTTAGATTTCATTGTCAATTGAACTAACAAAACAGATTCAGCACAAACAACATTAGATAATACATCTTCCAACAAAGGCATTACCCAATGCATCCAGCTCTTTGTGGGAGACAACCACAAGCTTTTGACTTCTAATTTTGGTTGCTACGGGTACACTGACAGATGTGTTGCCATTACCAAAGCTTTCATGATAAAATGCAGAAGCCCTGTTAGATTTGAATTGAAGATAAATATTTGATAATGTCACTCCAAAACACACTTCATATATTTCATGGACAAGCTTTCACTGAAAATAAATGCTTTCTCTTTCCAAAACTGAATGGTCTATGTTCTTCTTTGCTAACTCTGGTAACTTTTGTGCTTGACCCCATTTAATGCTTATCTTCATAGCAGATTTGTTTCCCCTTTGCAGAGTCAAAAAAATACTTGAAGTATAGTAGAAAATGTTTTAGTTTAAACCAATTAGGGTTAATTTACTACTTATTAAATTTTTGGCAACCAGACCTCTAAATATAGAGAAATACAAAAAGTTGCCAAATAAACTTTACATGTGTAACTTGCTTGCCCTTTCTCAAACAACAAAAACTAGTAATAAGAATTATTGCTTTTCACTAAGACAATGGGGATTTCCTTATATAAGGAGGGCTAATGTCACTAAGAAGGGCTAAGGCCAGAATTCAACCAGTAGGTGGAGCTTGGAAATTTACTTTATACTTGTACAAAGTTTACTTCATAGTTGCACAAAGATGAACCAGACACACATGTGCAAATATCATATAGTCTCCCTAATATAAGAAGACAAAAGAAGAAATACAAACAGAAATGTACAACGAAAGACAATTGAGTCAGATAGTTAAGGCAAAGTGAACGGCATATGCTGCAGGGTACTAAGCAACTTTTCTTCTGGATGGTTAACAACCCAAGTTCACAGATCAAAATTGGGGAAATAGAAGAGTCACAAGGCCAGCCAATATTTTAGCCCTAGCCTTTCAAGATCAGCGAAGACTCAGAGCATAAGAGAACCTGTAATGTAACATCATGAAACTCAGTTGTACCCCAAATTTTCTGATCAAGGAGATCATAGAGCCACAGAGGAAAGAGACTGATGATGTACAGTGTGCCTGGGGAGAGTCACATGGAGAGAAAACTTTCTCTCAGGCTCTCACAGAGAGCAAACTGGTCAAGCATTGGCCGTGATTCATCTGCATGGCTGATACAGACATAGGATCTACAGAGTAAGGTACAGGATTACAAGATAAACCCTAAGGGGACTTCACTGTCTTCATCAAAAGCAAAAGCTACATCTTTTGGTATATAGGTCTTGATCTTAACCATCCAGCAGAAAAGTATAAAAATGAGGTATATAACATGGGGCCATAATAATAAGTTGAGCTGTAAATGGCTATAGTCAACAACTTCTTCAGACAACTGACTACTAATGCTGGACTGTGTTGGATTGTGTTGCTAAGTTCAGGCACCTAAATTGGTTTAATGACAATGGAGTGTCCATCTTGGATAGGTCTAGACAAAAATGGGGGGGATACAAAGGAAGAATCAAGTTGTGTGTGTATAAACAGTACAGTTAGGATAAATATGCCATGCTTCTGCATAACTCTATGAGAAGCAAGATTTGCACTAATAGTGGTTGGACAAGATATTATGTTGGCTTCTAGTGCTATGGACAGACACTGGGGAGATAACAAGGTAGAATGTATGCATTATTGAATCTGTGATATAATTCAGCTATAAAATATAAGTATATAGCTACACTTTCTTAATTCACTGATTAGAGATATTTACTATAATAATGTATGTAAGTATAATATCATGTATGCATCTTATACAACACTGAAACATTACAAAAACATTTTGTAATGTAAAAAATAATAATAATAAAAAAGATGATGCATCTTGAGGTAGAAAAGACCTCTGCCATTCTTGCTGTGAAATCTGCTTTCAAGTCTCACCCACCTTCCCACTAGCATTAAAAGCTATGAAGTGGATGTTACCTAAATAGGTTTCAGAGCCTGTATGGCAGCCCTGAGTCAATCCACAGTGACCCTGGGCTGTGGCTAATGGATCATCTCTGTGTATGTCCAGAACACAATGAAAACAACCATGAGAAAAAGAAATTATCCCAGGAGAAAGTTTCTCATAAAAGAGACAAATTGGACACAACATCAATATGCAGAGATTGCTGCTAATTTCTAAGAGATGAGCTAATTTAGAAAGGGAGAAGATACCCTTAACAAAGGAGATTAATATGATTTTGCATACATTTTCTAGATAAATTCTTCTAAGTTTCTTGAAAGGGATTTATCACCATTTTCCGGGGTAACTTTGTCCAAAGAACAACCAAAGATTTATGTAGTGGTCAATACAATGTGCCAACTTGGCTAGATCACCTAGTGGTTGATGCATTGTGTCAATTAGGCTGCATCACCTGGCAGTTCCACACTCTGGGCTGTGAGGGTCCTCCCCAGAGTGATTAGCTCACAAAGGGGTTGAGGAAAAATTCAGCATTCTATGTCCTCAGATGAACATCATTCTTCACAGTCAGCTTGGACATTGTCTCCTGGCTTCCAGGACAGACTCTTCAGTCTCAAGGATGGATCCTTCAGATTTCCATTGTAAATTCTTCAGTCTTCCATTGCAGATCTAATGGCTGACCATTACAAACTATTAGAGACCAGTAAAGATGGAGTATAAAACCTTGGGACATAATTCTTCAGTCAGCGGTGTGCAGATGCTCTCAGCTCACTTCTTCTGATTCTGTGACTGGCACATCTTGTGTTATACCTGTTCCTTGTGTTATATCTGTTCCTCTCATAAAACCCTGGCTGATACCGAATATGGTACCAGGAGTGAGGTGTACCATATAATCAGCTGTCAGAGGAAGAGAAGGCTAAATCCTGATTTACAGATGGCCCTGCACACTATGCATGCACCCAGAAGTGGACAGCTGCAGCCTTAAAGCCCCTTTCTGATACATCACTAAAGTCAGCTGTGAAGGGAAATCATCACACTGGGCAGAACTTCAGGCAGTGCACCTGGTAGTACACTTCACCTGGAGAGAAAATGACCAGATGTGTGACTATATACTGACTCATGAGCCATAGCCAATGGTCTGGCCAGATGGTCAGGAATTTGGAAGAAGCATGGTTGGAAAATTGGTGACAAGGATATTTGGGGAAGTGGTATGTGGATAGACCTCTCTGTATGGGCAAAGCTCACCAAAAGGTGACATCAAAAGAAGAAGACTTTAATAATCAAGTGGATAAGATGACTTGTTCTGTGGAAAGTGGCCAGTCCCTTTCCTCAGCAACCCTAATATTCCCCAGGGAGCCCATGGACAGAGAGGCCATGGTGGCAGGGGTAGAGGCTATGCCTGGGCTCAGCAACATCGACTCCCGCTCACCAGGCTGATCTGGCTAGAGCCACTGCTGAATGCCCAATGTGCCAGCTACAGAAGCCAACACTGAGTCCCTGATATGGCGCCGTTCCCAGGGTGATGAGCCTGTGACCTAGTGGCAGGTTGATTATGTTGAACCACTTCCATCATGGAAGGAACTGTGCTTTGTCCTCACTGGCCTAGACACATATTCTGGATATGGATTTGAGAGAAGAGTAACACAGACAATGTAGAACCACCTTTGTAGGAACACTAATTCCTTGTCTTAAATTTGCATAATTTTAGAAGTTAGATGATACATGGAAATTGGCAGGGATCCTCCATAAAATGATGCAATTTACAAATAAATATAATCTGCTTATATCATAATTTCTGATGTATGAATAAAAGAAATATGATAAACAGTAAAGAATATAAATTGGCTCTTTGACTTATAGAATTATATAAATAAAAACATTTATAATAATAATATAATTGATTTCCTTTTCTTTTTTATGTACTTGGTACAGGGTCTCACTATGCATGGTGGACTCTAGTGATCCTCCCGTTTTTTGCTTCCCAGCCCTGGGATTCAGGTGCGTGCCACCACATCTGGGGGCAGGGCTGGCTCAGCACATCTAGGGGCAGGGCTGGCATGGCCCAGGATCAAACCCTGGCTCTTGTGCTCGCTTAAGCAGCTGATTAGTCCACTGCCATATGCCACCAACCCTCAAGTTCCCTATTTTGAATCAAAATAGCAATCCAAGATTAAGACTGTATTCATGAGCCAGGCGCGAGGACACATGCTTATAATCCATGCTGATCAGAAATGGTAGGACAACCCTTGCGACAGAACAAGGTCCTATCTCTTAAACATATATGAATACTGAAAATTATTAGAATTGAAATATGAGGAAGAAAATGGTTATTGTATTTACTGAGCTATTAATTTTTAGTAAAGGTGGGTTTTCACTTTCTTAAGATAGCCTAGGCTTTTTCATTCGCTCTGGAAGGGGTGACAGGAAAACTCTGAAGATCTTTTGAAGTGTTCTCTAGTAGTGCCTGTTATGCTTTGTGTGTATTTGTTCCCCCAAAGCCTCATACAGTCATTGAGGTATAGTTCTACAGTTTTTCATTAATTCATGATCCAAGGTTAGTATTATGGGTCTGAGTACTGCTGGGATTATGGGTGTGAGTGCTACACAGAGTCTGGGGAGCCTGAATGTAACAAAGGGAGGCAGAGAGATACACTTGCTCTCTGTGGCCATTGCTGCCATTATAACTCCCTTTTGGTCTTGCTGTTTTGCTGTCTTCCACTGCCATGAACTGCTGTCTTCTGCCATGTAGTCAGCCCTAGAGCCAGCCGAGTATGGACCTGGAACCTCCGGTAACTGTGAGCTAAATAAACCTTCATTTTATTTCCTCATTTTCTGTGTTGGTGTTTGTCCCAGCAATGGGAGAAGAGTCACTGAGGCAGTGCCGCATCTTTAGGAGGTAAATATATAATAAAAGCATCACAATAAAGGGAAATATACAAGGCCTTCCTTCGAAATTTCAGCTTTTAGTCATTAACTCAGTAGTCAGCTCAGACCAAAATAAAAATATATTACATATTGAAAGAAAACCTCAAAGAATACATTGTTTTTAAGCAGTTGTAGAAATAAAGAATGTGCTATCTGTATTCTCATCACCTATACCCTATCCATCTGAAGCCGATCTATCTCTTTATTTAATAACTATATATCTATCCATTCCTCTATTTGTCTTATTTTCCCCTTCTATTTTATAGAGGATGTGGTGGGAGGAAGTCCTCTTAACACATGCATTAAAATAATCAAGATCTAATTTTGATTGGTGTCATAGTTTAGCTTACTATAACAAAAACATCCATAGACTGGTAGCTTAAATATTTATTTCCAGTGTTGAGACACCTGGAGAGAGAGAGAGAGAGAGAGAGAGAGAGAGAGAGAGAGAGAGAGAGAGAGAGAGAGAGAGAGAGACTAGTCTCTTTTTCATCAGATAAGGACAATAATCCCATCCAATCAGTTTGTCCCTGAGGACCTCATTTAAACCTAATTAACCCCTAAGAACCAATCCCCTATGCCAACCCACTGGGGGCTAGGATTTAGGTGTGTGGATTTTGGGAGAATAAAATAGAGCACCTGGTTTGTAGTAGAGATGGCTAATACTAAGAAACTATGGACTGGTACATTCAATAACTGATTTTAAATTTTTATATGAGAGAGCATTTGTGTTTCAAAAAAATAATGCTATGTTTGTATATTGTTTAGAAATTTAAATACAGAGGAAATTATATATTAATAATTTGGGGCTCATATTAAGGCCTGAGATTTCTAGTAATGTAAGGTCTAATTCACTCTGTTGATATTTGAAAATAAACTCTTATTGAATCTTACCTTGAGAAGTTAAAAGTCATAAAATTAGTTTCTTTCCCTTGCAACTCAGGTTTGGGGAAGTCATGCCTGTTCTACTCGTCAGACACGCTTATACTGTGTAAGATCTGAGATTAAAGGAAATGATGCCCAGGTGACAGATAAATGACCTTTGAAATATACAAAGAAGGGCACACCTGGATCTCCACTGAAGCCAGCAACAGTACATTTAGGTTAATTCTTCATCATTTCGTTTACCTAGTCAAGGTGCTAACAGGACACTTACAGAAAACCGCAACAGCTACTGACCTAGACATACCTTCAAAATGTAGTATTTCTTTATGTATAGATTCTGTGAGCACATTAGGATATTTTAAGATAAATATCTCTACTGTTATGATGGAACATGATCTTTAAATCAAGCCCACTGTGATAATTGTCAATATTCAAATTTGCTTTACTCTAAGATGATTTTACTACATTCTCCTAGAAACTCATTTATTTTCAGCAACTTACCAGTGTCTTAATGGTACCAAAAATTTAGAGGAACAGGGTTTTAACTTTTCAAATTCAGTATTAACTTTGTCCTTTTCTATTTCTGAATAGCAGCTGATACAACTTCAAGATTCATGTTTTTCCTAAAAATAAGAAAGTTGTATCACAACTATCAGGAAAGCACACCAAATTATCCCTACTCAGTGATACTTAAAAACTATAATTTAGTGTTGGTGTAAGAATAACATACATCATAGCTGAAAAACAACAACCAAAACAAGACAAAAATGATCTCAGGTTGAATGATATCATGGTAAATCTGTTTTGAGATCTATATCCCAATTCCAAAATTTGTTTTAAACACCAGTTCTGCTACTTATGTGTATGTTTGGATGAATTCCTTAAAAGTTTTGTCAATATGATCATCAGTTCAAAGGCAGTGCTATCTATCTTATATGGTTTTCATAAGAATTCTAAAATTTATTAATATATCTGCTTAGTAACACCTGGAATGTAGAAGGAATGTGACAGGTACCATGCCCCTCTTTCTTTATTTTTTCTCTGATTCCTACTCTTGAATCTTTCTGTAAGGTCTATATAGTTCATTTCTAGTCTACTGGAACTGACTCTGGATTTTTTCTTTGTTTTTGGTTTGTTTTTATTATACATACAATCATGCAAAGAAACTATTAGGTAAAGGAGAGGTTGTAGTCATATTTCTTATTCATATTTTTTCTTGTTGTCTCTCAGATATAAATTATGTATTTTTCTCTGTAATCCAGTGATTTCACAAAGTATGACCTCATATCAAGGATCCAGGTGGTCCTCTAACTATTCATAGGCCAATTCTTAAATTTCAGTTTACCTTTCCCCCTGTGATTTTCAAAATGGCCTCCATATTTAATATTTTTGTATTCTTCTTTCTTTCCTTCTTTTCTAGAGTGCCTTTTGGCCCTGGCTTTCTGAGCTATCACCCATCATCAATGGTGGATCTTCAGAATGTCTTTCTTAAACCTTCAATCCTAAAGATGTGTTTATTGCTCTTGGTCTTTTCTTTATGAATATCTCTATTTCCATTTGTTATATCCATTATCTTCCTAATTTTAACTTGACTTTCCATATATAATATGGTACTAAATTATTTAAGATTATATACTTTCAGTATTGGTAATATTTTAGAGCTATTCAATATATTAAAAATAGCTTTCAAATATTGAATCTAGGTCTCACTGGAGGCTACTGTGTAATCTGAATGTGAAGGTTCTCTTGATAATCATTCTGGAAATCAGCCATCACTTTAGTATGTTCTCAACATTAAAGCCTCCATTCTCTTAGGGATGCAGTAAGAAATTACCACTGCTAGACTACCTTATTTCTCATTCTCATGAGGTTAGGAGGTCCAAGAGCAACATGGTAGAAGGTCCTGTGTTTTCTGTGGATTCTCTTCTTAGGTTGTAGATGGTCATCTTTTTATTTGTCCTTCATGTGACCAAGAGAGCAGAAAACAGAAGATAAGACCCCCTCTATATTTTCATGAGGCATTAATGCCATTACTGAAGGGCCTGTATCCATGACATAACTGCTACCTAAAGGCTCTTTCTGAGTGCTGCCCAGCTGAGCATTGAACACTTCACAGGGATGTTGAGGAACACTCTGTACATGACACATACTAGTTGTAAAATGAGTTAATACTAAAACTTAAAATGCAGTATGCATCACCTTCCTGAATATGTAGGTCCTGGTTTATTAGGTTTAGATATAAAAATGTAAATTTTCCATGTTAAATATTATGTTTTTAATCTATTTTTCATTTTTGACACATAATAATTTTATCTATGTAGCAGGGCATGGTAGTGTACATCTATAACCCCTACACTCTGAGAAGCAGAGGCAGTGGATCAGAAGTTCAAGCCTAGTCTGGGGAAATTAGTTACTTAGCAAACTCTGTCTCAAAATGAAAAATAAAAAGGTCAGTAAATGTAACTTTAGTGCAAAGAACCTGCACTCAAGTACCATAAAACTATAGCAATGATATATATATTTGGTTTAGAGAAAGGATCCTAGCAAGTTTGAATGAGCTAATTGACTATTATATGATGTCTTGACACATGTATGCATTGCGTAAGACTCAAATGAGGGTAATAAAATATATCTCTTTAAATCTTTTCTTTGTGAGAGGAAACTTTAAAAATGCCATCTTTCATCTGTTTGCCATATAAAATATAGTACTGTTATCACTGTATTGATAATATGAGAAACTATAGATGAAACTGAAGAACATTTATGCTAAACAAAATAATCCAGGCAAAGAAAGACAAGTACTCTGACTCACACACATGAAGAATGTAAAATTATTGATCTCGCAGAAGCTGAGAGTAGCATGGTGTTCTCCACAGCCGGGGACCAGGGCAGGACATGAGGTTTGGGGAAAATCATTCAACAGATGCTGATGCAGATAAGAATCCTCCTGGTGAAGGATGCAAGAGGTTCTTGAAAAAAAGAAAACCCTTCACAAATCATTAGTAGGTAATAAATAAAATATGTTATTCACAGAAATGCAAACCAGACAAATAGGACTTGCGAAGGTACTTTGTTGCTGTGAAGTGACTCCTTGTCAGGGCAGTGTGGAGTACAGCGACTCCAGAACCGAGGCACTCCAAAGGCACTTCACCGTTTATATGTTGTGACAATCACTGTGGCCGTGCATCTTCAGAAAATGTAAATGTGTGCAGATATGAGGCATCAAAGAAGAATACATTGTTGTGTTGGCCATTCAACATTGTGGAAATTAGACTCAAAAAATTTGAAATTTGCAGTTATCTGTAATGCTTCAGTTTCAAAATTTCTATATGTATAACCCCCAAGAATCCTCTATTTGAAATGTTTGTTTACTTTTTCTGGTCAAAAACAATAGACTCCAGAATGTGCTATTAGTTTTGAAAAAGACAATAACACCAGTGCTTTTGGATTGGCATCATTTGTGACCCTGATATACTCCAAAGACTCCTGGTTATTAGATCCTTTACAATTTCCTAGGATCCTGTTTCTGAGCCAAATTACAAAGAAAACTCATAACAATAGAAATTCATAATAGAAATAACACCATGCCACCAATGTTCAATGACAAAGAATTGCTTGGCCAGCAGTGAACACACAGGAATGAGCATTTTACAATATTGTATGTGTACTGTCCCCTTCAATTTATATTGAGGAGAGCTTCAGGAAAAGGAGGAAACAAACAACTTTATAGCACAGGCAAAGGAAGCTAAACATTATGAACATATCACAGGGTCAGAATGGACTTAGAAGTGAATTTGAAGGACATTAAATGGTGGTTAGTTGGGTAATATTTTAGAATATTTTAATTAAATCACTGTGGCTCAGAACTGATATCTGAAATCTTCCCTAAGGATCTAAATTGGACACAGATAGCTCATCAAATTGACACTCTGATTCCTTTTCATTAACGGAAGTCTGTATCTGTGCTTTTACTGTGGTCTGATATTCCTTCTGGAAGAGTGCAGTTAGGAGGGCAAAGTGGCATATTTAGTTTAAAGGTCTTTCCTGCTTTTTTTTTTTTTTAAGCTGCTTAATAATTCCTGGAGGACTCTAGAGAACAGATCTGGGACTGATGCACGGCACCGAGAGGGCAATCGCGTTTGGCATCGTGTGAAAGATACAGTCTTGGAACTGTTCATTAGCTGAAGTAATGTGCCTTTTGAGGTCATAAGATCCCTACCAAAACCTTGCTTAATAGGTGTAAAAGTTCGTAATGTTTAATTATGTGAGCTTAAAGTTACTTGAAGTCTAAATTTTCATGATATTAACTGTTTTACTCTGTATTTGACAAGATTGAAGTAATAATTTTTAATAGGCATACAAAACATTGATTTCATATTCTTTTATTTGAATTTTCAGGCATATCAGTGTAATGAAATATCTTTGCATTTGTTTTGAATGAGGAATAAAAATGTAGATAATATCATTTCTATGTATTATCATCTTTATAAATAAGGTAAGATAGAAAGAATACTAGGGATATTCTTTTCTTATATGTAATTATTTGTGGTATTATCTTTATTTTTAATTGTCTTATGTAGCATTCACACACACACACACACACACACACACACACACACACACACACACACACACACAAATAGAGCCCCTACATAAAAAAAAACAATTTGTCATGTTGAATTTTAAGGAGGGTCCCTGGAAGAAACTGAAAAGAATAAATTGAATGATAACAAGGCAATTGCTGAAGGTTATTTTTTCCTGTTGGACTTCAGTTTTGTTTTTGTTTCAGTAAGAAGTTACTCCCTGGGAGCTCAACTTCTCCTTTAACCTGATGATTCTTTGATATGCAAGAACTGGATTCCATTTTTTACGTGACATTTCATAGATTTGCATAAGGTAACAGAGGGATACATCTGATTTGTAACTGGTTTTCATCAAAGGAGAATGACCCATGCATTTACTAAAAGCATCAGAACAAGCTTTGATCAGAAGACAAAAGCCATGGGAAAGATTAAGTGTAGGCAGATTTGCCCCTGGAGACAAAATTCTGACTGAAACAGCAGAATTCTTGCATCAGTGTAGGTACTTCGTTCTGATCACGTTATTCTTTTTTTGTGCATTGAAGTAGGTAAGGAAATAAAACGGAAGCTTGAGTTGGTTAGATTCTTTTTGGTGAATCTAAGTGGAGTCAAGGGTGATACAAGTCTATTCAATAGGGAATAAAATGTAAGAATTAGAGAAGTAACAGCTCGTTGTGGTTTGTCCAGATTGTTATCACCTGCAATGATTTCTTTGCAATATGACAGTACAATAACATTATAAGGATTTGATTTAAAACAAATAAAACTTGACTTTAACTTCATAGTGATCCATATCTTGAAAACAAATATGGCAGAGGAATTATCTGTCTAGGAAAAAATTAATCAAAAGAAAAAGAACATCTTATTAAGATGGGAGAATTGATGATATTAATACAATATTTATTTTCTCACTTTTTGTTTACTTGACAATTTAAGAAGCATATTTGTAGCCTTTCGCCCATACCAAACATTTTCCAGGGTCTGGAGTAATAACGTACCTAACATTCTTAACTTCCAGGTACAGTAGATACAGTAATCTAAATTTTGTAGTTGAAAAGGAATCCAAAAAACAATTTGCCCAGGGGGCCAGAGAGATGGCTCAATGGAATAAGCACTTCTCTGGCAAGCACAAGGGCCTGAGTTCAATCCCATGTTCCACCAAAAAAATAATAATAATAATAATAATTTGCCCAAATTTCCAAGCTATTAAGTGGTGAAGTTGGGGGTTCAATGCAGGCCATCTGGTTTTAGCATCCTATCTCTTATCCATTTTATTTTTTTTTTGTTAAATGATATTTAAATGCATGTTAAGCTATGAAATTATTTTAAAATGCTACATAATATCTAGTCATTATTTTAATTTATAGAAATTTCAATCTGAATAAAAAGATGAATTTATTTCCTCTTTTTTTCCCCATAATTTTATTGAAGAACAAATAGCAATGAGACAGTTTCAGATCAAATTATTAGAACAGACTCAATAATTAACACATTGCATATTGTTTTTTTTAGTGGTTATTTGTTGTACAAAGTGCAGACATGATATTCTGTTTACAAACACTATTAGAGCAGATGCCTCTATTCATTGAATTAAGAGAATGTAGCTGTATACCTATCTTTTTTTTAAAGCTGAATTATAGTGAATTATAGTATCCTTCCTTTTGATGCCTCAATATTGTTTCATTGAAGAGATCAAAATCAATCATCTCATAAAGTCTTCTGTGGAAATCATGATACATATGAAAACAGAAGACCAGTCTGTGAGGTGGGAATAGGTCAGTGCTTGATTTACAAGAATTCCTGAGAATTTATTCTTCTAAGATATCAGGATTACTGATGCATTATTTCTATAAAGACTAGGGAGTGTTTATAGTGTACATGTTTATGATTATATTGTGAGTGGTACAAAAAGAAGTTTGTGAGGACTTAGGGATTAGTTAGGAAGGCAAAATTCTAATGCTTGAGAAGCTAAATAATAACCTAAGAAATACAAAAATTACAGATTATAGCAAAATAAATGTTTGATCTTACTTTTCATGACTTTGTTATTGATTTGCTATAGTCTGTGAAGTGATACAATAGTCCATATATTTCTAACCAAGCTTATGTTTATATTAAATTTTCCATGTACATGAAAAGAATCAAAATGATTGGAGTGACTTTCCTGAGAAAAAATCATTGCTTTTAGATTGTGATAGTGAAACATTATGCAATAACTTTAGGTGCTGATCATATGACCTTGATACTACATAGATATGTATCACCACTTTTACTATATAAATTGCTGTATAAATCTATATAGAAAGCCAGGCGTGGTGGTGCAGGCCTGTAATCCCAGCACTTGGGAGGCTGAGGCAGGAGGATTGTTGTGAGTTCGAGACCAACCTGAGCTACAAAGTGAGCTTAAGGCCAGCCTGAACTGCATAGTGAGACCCTGTCTCAAAAAGACAAAAAAAAAATAAATAAATCTATATAGATACAGATTACCACTTTTCATTATCAAACTTGGCTTGGGCCACTGTTTATAAGGTATTCAGTATTTGTACTTTGAATAAATGAAAGAGTAAATAAAGAAATTGAACAAAGTTAAAAGGATGATTACATATTATTGTGCTAAATTTACATACTACAAATTCTCACTTCTTTTTTATCAAGGTACATAGACTGCTTACTGGATTTGTGTACCTTTTATTGACTTTCTATGGATTCAGTAATAAACTGTTACAGATTGGGTGGCATAAACATCAGAAATTTGTGCTCTTACAGTTGTGGAGGATAAATGCAAGGCCAGGTTCTTCTGTGAGCTCTCTGCCAGGCCTCCTGGAAGTTCTCTTCTGCCCCATGCTCATGCGACCTTTCTTCTTATGTGCACACATTTACATGTATCCAAAGTTTCTCTTTTGATCAAAGAACCAGTCAGAATGACTCAAGGGCCATCCTAATGGTCTAAGGTTGACCTTGTCCCTTCTTAAAAGATCTGATATTCAAATACAGTCAGAATTTATGTACTAGGCACTTGAATTTCTACACCCAATTTTGGAATAGAGGAAAATTTCAGCTCATCATATAATAGACTTCACACAAGAATATGTTAGAGTCTATGAATAATGTAAACACAAAAAGACACGCAAATCAAAAAATGTAAAATGTCTATGATAAAATTAAAGCACAAGTAAGAATAAATGTGATCTAAAATGATCAAAACAGTTTATTGTACAAAAATGTATGCTATCTCTACAGCTCTAGAATATAGTTAGCTACCCATAGCTTTTCGGGAAATTTTTATATTAGACCTATGGCCATAAAAACTGAAAGAAGAGAAACTAAGTTAAAGCAAAAAAGACTTTTAGTTGTACATGAAGCAGAATTACTGAAAACTGAGGAATTTGCTCAACGAGTGTTGTAATTTTGTCTGTTTTTTTTTTTAATTACATCGAAACATAAATAAGAAGACTTTATGGGTTTATGAGGTTTAAGGATTATCTTCCTCATCACTCAGACATCAGGCAGTTAATTTAATCAATATTAATAGTGGTAGCATTCTACGTTTGCAAAAGTTTTACTCATGCAAAAGTATGACAACTTAGTAAAAGATTTTCAAGTTTCTTTTTTCCCTTCAACTCCATTCTCCATATTTCCACTGAAATAAGTAATTTAAGAAAGTCCAGGGCTGGCGAGATAGCTCAGCTGTCTAAAGTGCCTGTGGAGGTAGGGTTAGGCAAGCACGCCAAGAATGGTTTGATGCCCTGCACCACATGCCACGCCAGAACTGCCCACAGGGTGGGCTGAGCCAGCCAAAAAAAAAACAAAAAACAAAACTCCAGACTTATAATTTCCATGAACTTATCCAGACAATTAGTTGTCTTTTAATGAAATTCTATTGAATCCTTATCACTACCTTAAAAGTCTAGTGCCACCTTCTTCTACTAAGCAAGTAACTGTTTTGGAGCTGAAGCGAAACCTATTTATTTTGCTCTTTTTTTGTGTGTGTGTGTATCCTCCGCCTTATAATGTATTCCCTATTGTCTCCACTAATTCTATTTACATTTTAGTTATCATGGAAATCACAACTGTTTCAAGACATTTTCATGTGCTGGATTAGTCCAGGGGTGTAATCTCATAGTTATCTTTTTATAGTATTTTATTTTGCTACAAAAATTAGCACTTATGTTATTTTATATCACTCTATATTTTATTTTGGCTTGTCTTATATTATTAAAAAATTGGAAACCTAAAAATAAACTAACTTTAAAGTCACACAGACATGATTTGCAATACCGTGGCCATCAAAGACGAACAATTGTGAAATACTCTTTGTGTCTTTGAAGTCAAGAAGGTTTTCTCTTACAGACAGACTATTGAGAGAATAATGCCTGCTTCATGCTTAATTAAAAACATGTTATCTAATAATACCCTAGAAGTAATTTGTTTATTTATTCTTGTGCTTTTTCTCCATCCCTTTGACATCCTTCATATTCTCCAGGGTTTAGCTTACTTTAAGAGTTTTTTTCTCTTTACCAGTATATAGCACACACTTCAAAATTATTGGTTTAATATCCTGTCTGTATCAGTAAGGTGCAATCTAGAAAACAATCTCTTCCAGGTATTTTGATCAACAAGGAATCTAATATAGAAAAGTTCTTAAAGAGATTTCTGAAATTTGAAAAGTTTAAGGGAGAAAAATAAATAAAATGAAAGGTGATGCTACTCAGAGTTAAGAGCAAGTTGTTACTATCCACAGGAATATGGGAGCTGAAGAGAAAAAGGCACTGCTACCAGGAGATTGATAACAATAGAGACTAAGATATGAAAACAATTGATATTTCTGGGAAAATAAGAATCTCCATTTCTTCTGAGGCCAAAGGAATCTAGGTGCCACAATTCTAGTGTTGTCTCTCAGAATCCATTTAATTTTCTGATTTGGAGCAAATATTCCCCCAATGAGTATAATTAATCAGAACTCAGGTGGAAAGGGATCAGGTGAAACAAGTTCGAGACTTTTAGTCTTGCAGGAGTAGGGCTATGCTTGTCAGCTTTTCCAGTTATGTGATGACAATAAACAACTTGAAGATTTTGTTCAGACAATATGGTGTATTCACATTTCAGTTCCATGTTGCAGTTTGAGTAGGGTGGAAGATTTGCTTTCATTTTCAGGCTTCTGAGATAGCATAAATTTAAACTACATCATTCTCAGTTCAAAGGAAAACAACCAAATTGCTGATGGAAATACAAAATAGATTTAAAAGAGTTTCCTTTGAACCACATTTTTTCATTTCAAATTACATTCCACTGGATAATCATTTCAGTAGCCAAAACTCTAAATATGAGTGATTTAGTTCTATTAAAAATAGGAAATGATATGAGATACTCTCCTAGGTAAATAGAAAATAATATATTTGAAAGTAACAATATCATGTCTAACTTTTTCTAAAAAATTTATTCTTTTTTAGTTTAAAGAAATGAAATATGAACAACAAAATTTCAAAAGAAGAATATAGGAGAGTAACAATGGTTAGTATAATGCATATTGTTATTTTGAAAGTAGTTGCTCATAAGATATAAGAAAAACTGATAAAAAATTATAAGCATAAACTTTTCCTTTGAGCTAATAGTAATTAGTAGCATAACTATCTTATGTGTGTATATATATATATATATATATATATATATATATATATATATGCATATGTATGTGTGTATATGTATCTGTTTGTGTATATGTATGTATGCACTTGTCTTTTCTCCCTATTCATGAAAAAAGCATGCTAGTTGCTTTGACAGGCAAGAAACTAAAAATCTCAACATACTCTCAGCAGTCCTGTCTCAGACACATTTGACCAAGAAACTAAAATTATATAAAAAACCCACTAACATTCTATCCTACAGACTCCCAATAGTACATCACGACGTGTTCCAGTTGAGAAGCCTGACTAGTAGAGACACATAAAGTTGCTCTTCAATTGTCTCAAAGTTGAATGGTGTATAAATTGCTTGATGGTTCAAAGCAAAGTTTTTAATAAATTAATTAATAGGCAAATCGCCAGATTGGTTTTCTTTCTTGGCAGGAATTTTTGTTGTTAAAACATAGACAATTTTGAAGGAAACCAAATGTCTTGAGAGTCATTGTTGTTCTGAAAATTTCAACACAACAACCATTACTTCTCTGTAAACCTTTTATTTTCTGATGTTAAGAATGATAGGGGCCAGGGAGATGGCTGAGTGTGGAATAAGCTCTTGCCTGGCAAGCACACGGGTCTGAGTTCAAACCCTGGTTCCCTGAAAAAAAAAAAAAGCAAAATTTAAAAATAAATAAACAAAAAAGTAAAAGACTAGCCAAATATCTCAGCAGACTAAAGCACCTGCGAGCAAGTGCAGGGCCTAGAGGTTCAATCCCCAGGCCTGCTATGCCAGCCTTGCTCCTGGGGAGCACTAAAATAGCAATTTAGACTGGGTGTTATGGTGCAAGCCTGTAATCCTAGCTCTTGAGAGGCTTTAAACAGGTGGATCACTATGAGTCTGATCTAGTAGTGAGACCTGAAATACCCTGTAGACCTTTCCCTAAAATAAAAAAAAAGTATGATAAAGCCCTGCTATATATAGCAGACTTATGAAGACTTCTAGTTCGCATAGTGAGGTATCCTACGAAAATATGCTTGAGTGTTACTAAAGGTGATATAGAATATTTTGCTTGTATTTTATAATTAGTGAATTCCACAACATTGCATAGCACACTGTCCATTACAAACAATTCCCAGTACTGAATCACAGTCTAAGCATTCTATGCAATAGATTTCAACCTTGACAAGAACTAATAGCATTTTCTTTCTTAGTTCTACCATTGGATTATTCAAGTATACATGAACATCTCAACTAGTTAAATACTTACTCACATTGCTGCTTTATTCTTCATCTGAATCACGGTCTTCATTCTGTACCTTTCTGTCAATTCTTGTTCTGTTTCACAACTTCTTTAGTTATATGATCCAAGTTTTCATCAACAGCTAAATCATCTGAGGAATCACTTTGAATCTCCACCCCCCAAAAAAAAATTGCAGTAGTGGCATTTCATGTGACATTTTACTGAATTGGGATAAATCTATAGGAAAAATATTGAGAAAACATTTAACAAAACAAATTAGAAATGCAAAATAAATGTAACATAGTTCAAAAGGTAGGTAAAATCTCACCTGACCCATAAATGTACTTTGCTATTTCTCTAGCAACTGGGTGAACACAAGGAGTGCTTTCTGAATTTCCCTGCATAGCTGCTGGTGTCCATTACACTGGTACTGATATTTTCATTAGACACCAGTGGTATGGGTGTATTGCTGTCACCCTTTTGCAATTAAGAATAAATTAAGAGTCCTAATAATTTTACAAAATCACTGTCAATAAATCCTGAATTTGGTGTTAATGATGATATTCCATCTTTAACCTTTCATCTTATAAGTCCTGAAATTTCTGGGACCATATTTCCCTTTTTCAATCAGCCAAATACTTTCTAATTCCATTTACTTTCTATAGTAGTTTGTCAAATGTTGCTTATATCAAAGAAAAAATCACTAGATATAGTTCAATAGCCAAAGAAAATTTTATTCTAAGACTCCTGCAATAAACTCAGATTTTTCTAAAAGGGAGATTGAATGCAAGTTCTCTACCTTGAGGGTAGGGAGAGGAGAGTTCAACATAAGAATGTTCTCATGGGAAGGTTCTAGAGGACTCCGAGGACACGATGCTCACTGTGGTGAAGTCATCTGCATTTATGTGGCGCTTTCTCTAAAAGATATGCAACTACCCTCATAACACAGTCTAGAAAATAGGAGTCCTGCCTCTGTTATAGTATTTCAAAGAGTATTTAACTCCTTAAGAAAGATGTTTTTTGAGTGCAGGATGTGTATTGTAAGGGGAACAGAAAAATGAGTTATGATTGCAAATATTTGAAATAAATAAGGCCAGCAACTTGTAGTCAGAAAGACATCTGTCGGGAATTTTGTAAAGCCTAGGAGAAGGAAAGGCCACCTTGGTCACCAAAAGCAGTATTTCCTCAGTAACACAACTTATAAAAGCTTCTTTGACTAAAAATACAATTCATTCAGCATATTTTTTAACCTTATGAATCAGCTATGTAATAATACAAATAATAGGCAATCATACAATACTGTTTACTTTACAAATCATAGGTGTAAGAATAAAAAAAGTGAAAGTTTTATTCAATATTTTACGTCTTTAGCACACGATGTTTTTTTCATTCAAACATTCAATGACTTCTTTTAAAGAGAGTACAAAATAGTATTAAAACAGAAAAATTACAAGCTTTATTGAATTTCACTTACAAATAATATGAATTCACTGAATTTGTTGTAATACAGTATTGTCTTCTGACTAGTTGCTGATATCAGATATATGCATGCAAAATTGAAAAAAGAAAATAAATACATAGAAATTAAGAAGAGTAAAAGAACAAACATCTGAAAGAAGGAGACAAAACAAAATAAATGTTAACCACTCCTTTCCATAGACCAGCAAAACTCCACAGTACAGTTGTCCAAACTGTCATGCTTACATAACAGAAATATATCTCTTTTTCCCACTCCTTTCCTGTCCTTTTCTTCTACTCAGTAATTCTTTCCTTTTGAATAGGTTCATTCCCTTTCTCCAGAATCCATTGTGTCCTTCAGTTTTTAACTTCTGTCTAGAACATATAAAGAATTAAGTAAATCAGGCCCTCCAAATTCAAAGATCCAATCCAGAAATGGACATCAGAGTCGAATATACACTTTTCAGATGAAAAACAAAAACAAATTGAAAATAAATATATGAAAAATGTTAAACATCATTGGTCATTCAAGGAATGCAAATTAAAACAGTGCTGAGATTTCATCGCACCACGGAAAGAATGGCTAACATAACAAATGTTAGAGGGGCTGTGGGGATAAAGGAGCTCTTCTCTTCTCCACCGTTGGTGGGAGTGCAGACTGGTACAACCACTGTGGAAATCAGTGTGGACCTTCCTCCATAACGGTTTAAGCCTAGTCTTTCTCTAGTCTGAAAAAAGTTTTTTTTTAATAAAAAACAGCCTATTTATGGTATTGGTACTAGCGTTTGTATTACTTGTAACCTGAAAATAAAGTGGCTTACAAAATATATCAGTTTATTTCTCACTTATATGGGTGCTATTATCTGTGAATTTTTTTTTTTTTTACTTCTCTGTGTCTTCTGTTCTGCATATTGGTTTAAAAGAACAATCTGGATTTAAGACAAGCTATTTTAGTGGCCAGGGTGAGACTGGGTGAAGGAGTAGAAGCACAGAATGAGGAACTTCTGTTTGGAAAACCCTTGCAGCTTTTCTACTCACACCTGAAAGGAGTCCCAAAATAAACTCCAGCTACACAAGGGTCCACAGCCACGTATCGACTGACCAAATGAGGGAAGATTTCTCTTATAAATAGGGTACATAATATTTTCAGAGCAAAAAAGCAACCTCTTATAAAAGTACACAGCAGGAAGGAGCATGAGAGCCTGAGGGCCATAAATGTGGAATCAAAATTAAGTTTTACCAATATGCTTATTGCATTGCAAAATGCTTGTGTGAAACTCCATGTGACTTTGTAATTGGAAAACATTTGGGAAATCAATTTTTCAGTGAGTAGTTTAATGTGTAAGTTCATTTGAGTGAGGTCTTGGTCAAGTGGCAGTCAGTTGAATGAACTGGAAAAGATCACAGAATAGTGCTTGGCTTAAGCCAATTCATTTTATTTTACTGCTTCCATCTATGGGTTCATAAATATTCATGACATTTGAACACAGAAGGGAAATAGGTTCTGCAGAGGAAGTGTTATAAAGTAAGCACTTCCTGTCATATATATTCAAAGAAAAACAGACAAAAGAGATGATTGTGTTTAGATTCATGCCAGCTATTTGCAATGAAAATAATAAACAAAACATAAGATTATAGCGCACACTTAAGTTTAAAAAATAAGAGAAAAATTACTTTGTTGTGGTGCCAATTCCATGTTACTTTCACCATGTTTCAGTATCCAAACTGGGCTAAGCTTCTTCTTCAGTGTAATAGCACTGAGGCAGATTATGTTTTCTGGTGAGGTGCTCTTCAGAGACAAGGAAAAGGCCTGCATTATTATTCTGTTGTGAACCAGAGCAGACTGGATTAAGAAAGCACTTGGTCAATGTCTGGAGGGACTGTGCCAGAGTCAGTGAGAAGCCCATGAAAGGCAAAGTCAATCACTAATGCAGTTGGACTCCAACAGTCAGGGAGTGGTAGGAATTCAGTTTGCAGATTCTGAAAGGTATGGTATATAAGCAACAAGTTGCTGTAGTACTGCATCAGACTATCTGTATCGGTACAGATTCAACACAGAGTTCGTGAAACTTGCCTGACTGGAATTGGAAACGACACATTGTGGTGTTCAGTGAATTTATCCTCTCAACCTTACATACACACACATGTGCAAATTGGTGTTTCTATTTTGAGATTCATCTTAGCATAGGAGAGCATATTTAGCCTACGGAGCTTATGGATGCTCTGTGTAATACTGAAATGTTTTTGTGGTAATGGGAAAATGGTAATTATCCTGAGCTCCTTCAAGGCCCTTTATTTTTTAGATATCTGCACCCCTCCCTTAGATTACTGTAGTCACTAATGCAATATAAGAACTAAAGAATGAATGCTTGGCATGAAGGTTTTGCCCATGAGTTATAGTGGATTTTCATTGTGTTTCAGGTTCTTGTATCAAATTGTACAATGCAAGATGGCTTAGTACTAAGTTTTCCTGCCATGGCTAAAAATACAAAGTGCCCCACAATGACTCATGTCTTGAAAACTTGACTCACAGAGTGGAGACGTTTCCAGGTGGATCCAAGAGATATGATTGGATCATGAGTCTCTAATTTCATCACTAGGTCAGTGGATGACTTTGAAGGGTACAGCTTATCCCTGATGCCCACCTTTCTGGTCACCGTGAAGCAAGCAGCTCTGTTCCACGGTACCATTCTACCATGATGTTGTGGTTCACATGGAAAGAAATCTCTGAAGCAACAAGGCTAAGTATTTTCCTTTTATGAGGCTATAGTTCCAAGCACCTCAAAGTATTTTGTCATAGAAATGGAACACTAACACAAGTCCTTTAAGTATTCTGAGTCAGAATTACTTTATGTGTGTCAGGGATGTGAAGAGGTATTTTCATGGTTTAGGTGCCCAAGGAAAAGAGAACACATCTGGGCTGGACACTGAGCAGCTGGAACACCTGCGGTAGGATTCCCACCCAGTAGGGCAGCTTGGGAGCCAAATAGGCCAACTTAGTTTTCAGGAGCCTGTTGTAACTCATTTTCTTTTAATGTGTTTGGTACAGGGTGTCACTACATAGCTCAGACTCGTAGTGATCCTCCTGTTTTCAGCCTCCACAGGGTGGGATTACAGGTGTGTGCCACCACACCTGGTCTCAGGCTGGCTCAGCAAAACTGTTAGTGGGGCCAGCACAGCATGTAATGCTGGGGATCAAATCCTGGTCCCTGCACTTTTCTAAGTAGGCTGAGCTATCTCAGCAGCTCACCTGCTGGAACTCTTAATCACAGCTGACTACAGCTAGTAGGGCACATGGAACTGTCATGTAACCTCACTGTGTGGCCTATTGTTGCACTGAGCTCCTGTGAGATAGCTTCCCAGGTCAGATGCTATCCATAGTAGCATCCTACATGCAGTGGTCAACTGGTTTGGTCAGCAGATCAGATTGGATAGGGAAAGTCTATACCTCTGATGAATCAAGAGGCAGGGTCCTGATATGGTCCCCATGCTATTGTTGCAGAGTGTGAGATGCCTGTGGTATTGTGTCAAGCTGTGTGGGGCCTTACACCTCCAGAGTGCCAAATAGGTGCATTGTGAACACAAATTTACTGTATCATTTGACTCATCAGGAGTCAAGTCCAGGTGCCATCCCTGCACTATGGCCTGCATGGTTTCTTAGGGAACCAAGATACCACTGTAGAATGCTACCTTTGTCAAGGTATCTCCTAAGTCATTCCTAGGTGAGAGGAGGGGCTTATATCCTGAAATATGACACACTACACGGTTAGTTGTTTTCCCACAATCCTGTTAGTGTTGTCATGGGTTCACTACTTGACAAGGGTTGGTGCCCTGTCTGCCAATCCTAAGCCACCCAACCTGGTATCCAAAGCATCAGTCCTCTAAACATGGTCCAATAATCTGTGCAAACAAGTAGGTGGATATTTTCATGTATGATAAGCAAGTAGCCATATGATCTCCAATTCTGCCCAGTAGTTAAACTTGCCTGTTCAGTTTTAAACCAGAGAGCTTCCATTCTGAGCTGGACAGGACCTGCCGTCTACTGTGGGGTTGCTGTGGCTTGACCCTTTGCTACAGGATGCACCAGCCAGATGCCTTCCTCTTTTTCTTCTGCATAGGTGACATAACCTGTAATCTGGTATCCTACACATTTCTGTGCTGTATATGTCACTGGTACCAAATATTGTTGCTAAATCAGCTGCCAACAGGCTGGCTGAAAAAGAGCACTGCTGCTGTTAGTATGCCCCCATGTGAGGCTGGGGGCCTGGCTACTCCACCCCCATGACAGCACTTCCATGTATGGACTCAGTGCTCTGTAGGATATTTGGTCTGTTCTTGTACTGCTGGTGCCCAGTAACCCCTTCACAGGAATATAAAGCAACATAAACTGTTGCCATTTCTTTTGCAGTCAGAGAATACTAGCTTTCAGCTCCTTCCCACAACTCTCACCAAAACCCAACAGGGTGCTTCTGCTTTTCTTGTTTATGCCACATGGTCCAGCCAAACCCAGAACCATCTACTTCACTGTTAGAGTAAATGGCTGGATAGGATCACTGACTCAGAGAACTTACACCTGTGCAACAACCTTCATGAGTTCTGAAGAGCAGCCTCCACTGTCTTTCCAGTCCCATGTCTTGCCCTTTTGGCTCACCTGTTACAGAGGGCACAGGAGGGTAGTGAGGCATGGCATGAAGTAAGTCCCCATATACCTGAAATTGATGTACTGTCTCAGGTCTGGGGTATGCCTAAATTTTATCAATAGTGACACTGAGAATTCTCTTACCCAAGGAGACAACACCCAAGCACTGGACAGACTAGCCATGTTCCTGGGCCTTCTTTTCACAGGCAGCCCAGCCCACACTAGCAAAGCTTCCTTCAGACTGTATGGAAGTTTCCAAAGCTGGGAGGAAATCAGAGTTTTACAGAATATCATCAATATAATAGAACAGTGACACAGATGTAGCTTAGTCTAGGTGGCCAAGTCCTGGGCCTGGTGGCCAAGTCATGGTAGTCAATCAGACTATGGCACAAAGTCAAATTATGCAAAAAGTCTTGTGGCGACACATAGAAAGATGAAGGAAGATTGTTCTGGTGTGACAGCAATGGAGAACAAGACATTTTCCAAATCTACAGTATTAGGCTTGGGGAAATAGCTCAGTAGAATAAGTGTTTGCCTGGCAAGCACAGGATCCTGAGTTCAATCCCTGGTATTACAAAAACAAAAAACAAGCGTTCTGGTCAAGCATTGGCCGTGACTCATCCACATGGATGACACAGACAAAGGAACTACAGAATAATGTACAGGACTACAAGATAAACCCTGAGAACACTTCAATGACCACATAACAAATATAAAGTTCATGTGTTGGTATATAAGTTTTGATCTACCTAGGTCTTAACCATCCAGCAGAAAAGTATAAAAGTATA